>APFE031321083.1:54367-86270 GCA_000404065.3 Pinus taeda | reverse complement strand
ATAATCTATATAGTCTTTGATTTTTTTTCATATTGAATTTTATACTCTAGTATTCTTTTTCAAAATTGGTTAATCTTTGATTTTTTTCATATTGAATTTTATACTTTGCTATTCTTTTTCAAAATTGGTAAGTATGTTTGTTATAAATATTTATAATCTCCGTTTTTTTCCATATTAAATTTAATACACTTTTTTCCAAATTTTATATAGCAATATTCTTTTTCAAATTTGTTAAGTATGCTTTGTATACTCCAATTCTCTTCCCCACCCTTAACGAAATCTAAAACCGTGAATTAAGGCTCTCTTGGTGTCTATTTTGGATTGCTCTTCCCCACCCTTAACAAAATTTAAAACTATGAATAAACCATGAATTAGGATTTGGGTGTGCTTCTCTCTCTTCCCCACCCTTAACGAGATCTAAAACCATGAATTAAGGTTTAGGTGTGCTTCTCTCTTAGTGTTTATTTTGGATTGCGCTTCCCCACCCTTAACGAAATTTAAAATTGTTAGAAAAATTATATATTACAGAGCAATGGAACACATAAAATATTGTAGAAATATAAACATAGAAAAGATATAAACAAGAGAGACAGATATATGTGGTTCACCCAGTTTGGGCTATGTCCACGGAGAAACATCCAGTCTTTTTTTTTTTTTTATTATCCAGCAAACTGAAGAGATACAACTTACAACAGATACGTTGTAATTCCTTTTTCGTTGTCAATCTCCTCTCTCTTCCTCACTCAGAATACAAATCTACATAGACACAATGCAATTCCCTCATATATAGCAAGGGGTTGCCTTCTAGGGAAAAAAACCCTAAATTATACATAACTTCTACAGTCAAATCTCCACCTAATGAAAAACAAAGATTGACTACGAAATTACAACATTTTACAAGGCAATTTTACATCTATTCTTAGCAGCCGCCCCCCTAGACCCCCCTGCAGTGAATATTTTATAGCTGGCCTTGCCACCCCATTATGAACGGGGTCCAATGCGGTGATACCTTTGAATACAAAAGATAATTAGGTTCCACACCCAACAATCTCCCACTTGGAGACTAATTATAACAACTCCACTGCTACTTCATTTGCTGGACAATGAATCCACTTTGGACTTAGCTGTCTCTCATCTTCTTCGTCATACTTGAAGACCAATTGAAACTGAGAAGATTCTGAGTTTCTCCCCGGTTAAAACTTTTGTTAACATATCTGCAGGATTCTGGCTAATGTGTATCTTTTCCAGCTTCAACTTTCCATCTTCCAACGTTGATCGTATGAAATGGTACTTTAGTTGTATATGTTTAGTCTTGGAATGAAATGCAAAGTTATTTTCAAGATGTATGGCACTCTGGCTATCACTGTATAACCTGCCCAACTCCTGCTTCTTACCCAATTCATCCAAAAACCTTTGTAACCAAATCATTTCTTTACAAGCCTCTGTAGCAACAACATACTCTGCTTCCATTGTTGAGAGTGAAACAACACTGTAGTTTTGAGACCCAACTGACAGTTGTTCCACCTACAGTAAACACATACCCTGTTGTGCTCCTCCTGTTATCTCTATCACCCGCCATATTTGCATCAACATATCCCTGTAGAGCAATGTTTGAACCACCAAAGCATACTGCTTGATTTGTGGTACCTCTTAAATACTTGAGAATGCACTTCACCACCATCCAATGTTCCTTTCCTGGATTGTTCATGTACCTGCTTACAACTCCCACTGCATGTGCAATATCAGGCCTTGTGTAGACCATTGCATACATTAAGCTTCCAGTGGCTAATGCATATGGAACTTTAGAGATATGAGCCATTTCTTCCTGAGTCTTGGGACACTCCTCCTTACTTAATTTGAAATGGCTAGCTAAAGGTATATTAACTGGTTTTGCATTCTGTATATTAAACCTTTTCAACACCTTTTCTATGTACTCACTTTGAGACAATGTTAATTTGCGATTCTTCTTGTTTCTAGTTATTCTCATACCAAGGATTTGTTTTGCAACACCCAAATCCTTCAGTGCAAATGAGTTTGCCAATTTTCTTTTGAGCACATTTATTTCCTGCATGTTAGAACCTGCAACAAGCATGTCATCTACATACAATAACAATATAATATATCTACCATAATTTTGTCTTTTGAGATAAACACAATGATCAGAGTGACATCTAATATAAACTTGTTCAGACATAAACCTGTCAAATTTTAGATACCACTGCCTTGGAGCCTGTTTTAAGCCATACAAGCTCTTCTTCAACCTGCACACTAGTTTCCCTTTTCCTTTTACCTCATATCCTTGTAGCTGCTGCATATATATCTCTTCCTCCAAATCCCCATGGAGAAAGGTTGTCTTTACATCTAACTTCTCAAGATACAAATCTTCAACTGCTACTAGAATTAAAATAGTTCTGATTGAAGTCATTTTAACAACAGGGGAAAATATTTCATCAAAGTCTATACCCTTTTTATATGCAAACCCTTTCACCACAAGTCTAGCTTTATACCTTTTTCTACCTCCATCTTCTTCCTTCAACTTGTAAACCCATTTATTTTGCAATGTTGTTTTACCTGTAGGCAACCTGACTAAGTCCCAAGTCTGGTTATGTGCTAAGGAGTCCATCTCTTCTTTCATGGCTTGCTCCCACTTCTTCCTGGTTTCTACCGACATTGCTTCTTCATAACATTCTGGTTCACCGGAATCAATCAAAAGTACATAATATAATGAAGGAGAGTATCGTTCAAGGGTTCTACTTATCCAGGTAGATCTTCTAACACCACTTTCAGGTGTTTGAGGTGCTTGTTGTTGTTGTGGTTGTTGTTCTGGCTGTTGATCATTATGATTTTCAGGCACCGTCACTTTTTTTGTGATCTCATTAAGCACTGTGTATTCTCTATTTTCTTTTTCTTGTTTCTTTTCGTGCAACTGATCCTTATACAAGACCTTTTCATTGAATATGACATCTCTCCTCCTAATGATTTTATGGTTTTCATAATCATAAAAGCGATAACCAAAATCATTAACACCACATCGAATAAAGGTACATTTATTTGATTTTTCCTCAAGCTTTGTTCTATTTTCTTTATTAATGTGGAGAAAGGCTTCACAACCAAAAGTCTTTAAAAAAGAATAGTTTACCTTTTTACCTGTCTATGCCTCCTCTGGAATACCACCATCCAAGGAACTTGAAGGCCCTATTTTTATTAGATAAGCAACAGTATCTACAACATCTTCCCAAGATTGTAACGGCAATCTTGCATGCAATCTCATGCACATTGCACGCTCCATGATCGTCTTGTTCATCATTTCCGACACACCATTTTCTTGTGGCGTTCCTGGAACTGTCCTCTCTATGTGAATTCCATTCTCTAAACATTACCTGTCAAACTCTTTGCTGCAATATTCACCTCCATTGTCTGATCTGAGACGCTTCAACCTTTTTCCTATCTCATTTTCAACCAAAGCTTTCCATTTCTTGAAAGTATCAAATACATTATATTTTTTTCGAATACAATAAATCTAGGTTTTTTCTGGTTGCGTCATCAATAAAGTAACATAATAATGAGAGCCACCGAGAGATGATACCTGAGTAGGTCCTCATACATCTATATGCACAAGCTCTAATTTTTCGCTCGTCTTTTCTTTCCCAACTCTGAGGAATCTAACTTTCTTCTGTTTTCCATAAACACAATTCTCACAGAATTTTAAATCAACATGCTTCAAACTTGGTAACAAATTTCTTGAGTGAAGAATATGCATCCCCTTCTCACTCATGTGCCCGAGCCTATGATGCCACAATGTTGTATCTTCTTCTGTAGATGTTAAAGCATTAACATAATTAGTAATACCATTTCATAAATACAATGTACCAACCTTTTCTTCTTTTTCAATTACCAGGGATCCTTTAGTGACCCTCTAGGTTTTATCTGTAAAAGTAGTCACACAACCTTCACCTCGCAACTGCCCTGTTGAAATCAGATTTTTCTTCATATCTGGAACATGCCTTACCTACTTCAATAGCCATTGATTTCCATTTTGCGGTTTTATGAAAACTGTGCCCATTCCAATAATTTTACAGGGTTTATCATCACCCAATCGAACCTGTCTAAAATCTCCTTGAACATAATCATGAAAAATTTTCCTATCAGGTGTGGCATGGAATGAGGCCCTTGAATCTACCACCCAGAAATCAATAATATTTTCTAATGAAAGAATCAAAGCATCTTGCAACACATCACCTGCTACATTCGCTTCATGATTATTTTCTTGTTGCACGTCTCCTTCTTTTCCCTTCTGAGACTTGCGGTCTTTCTTTAGGTGTCCTTTCTTCCCGCATTTCCAGCACACTATTCCTGATCTGGACTTGGATCTGCCTTTTCTTGACTTACTGCGATATCCAGGGCTCTTTCCTCATTCCATTTTTCTTCCTCTAGTCTCTGCAATCAAAGCATTCCTGATGTCTCACTGCAGCTTTTCCATCGCATTTTCTCGCTAAGGATTGCACCGACAACATCATCAAATTTTAAAGTACTAGATCCAAAGACAGAGTTACTAATGGCCATAACTAAGCCATTCCATCTTTCTAGAAATGAGCACAGAAATAACAGAGACGTGACTTCATCATCAAAAGTTACTCCTACTGATGGAGAGGCTGTTGGCTCTAATGACAGTCTCTTCAATTTGGTTGCAATCTCTTCAATATCCGCCTCTCTCTCCCTTGTATTGCCTTCAAGATCATCAATCATTAAATTGATAGTTTCATTCCCTTGTGACAAGTCACAGTCCTTTCAATTTCTAATCAGAGGCAGCTTATCAAGAATTACAATTGAAATAAAGTTATGATGTGACTATGGAAGTATTATACGAATTCAAAATTCATCTTTACATGACAAATAATATCAATCAAATACCCATGAGACCTTCGACAATTCAGCAGCAACCATGGACAATATTTTGTCAGGAATGAATTGACAAATTGGGGACAGTGAGTAATTTATTTGGCGCACACCTCAATTTAAACCAGATTGAAATTCGGTTGTTATATATACGCAGAGCTGTTGCTGTGGAATATAAAAACCCGCCCTACAGCAATCAATCACCTTATCACGCACACCGATATATCTAATCAACCCCCACAGTCGCACTTGTAATTTCCACTAGCCACCATGCATAACGAAGAATCCTCTCTGCGCAACACCTATATAGCGCTCTTGTAATTTCCACACATACCCTCTGCCTCTAACCAATATCCAATATGCACAACACCATAAAACGCAATGATAAAATCAATACGCACAACACCATGAATTATAAAGGAAAATCGTGCAGCTGTTGGAGAATCGCTCCAAAGCAATACCTGACAATGCACTGTTCACACAAAAATAATACACAGCCCACACATATACTGTAAAAATTATAAAGGTTCCACACATATACTCTGCATCTAGCCAACGCTGAAGAATACGCAACCCACATTTAATAGCGCAGTTCTTCCCTTTCATACGATAGCGCCCAGCTTATTAACACTTTTGTGTAATCTTCCTCAACACACAGTCAGTAATAAATTTAAGAACCTTTACTCAATCGTGGAAATGACGGAGTTTAATAATTGAATTCTGTAATTTTTTTCCAATAGAAATTACTACATGACTCTGTTTTCATTCAATGAGAGAGAGTTCATCATAAAACTCTGGCCTCGCCTCTCCTGCCCAACATGGCGGCCAGTTTCTCTTTTTATTCATAGGGATAGCTTTCCCTTATTACAGAAGTAGCACTTACATAGTAAATTAAAGTTTTTTTTTCGTTTTTTTTTAACAACTAATCTAGCATGCTTTATGCTAAGTCTATCTAGAAAAAGGTGGCATGCTTTTATTCCTTATCTAGTTCCTAATTTTAACTAAAAAAGACATAGAAACAACAGGCTAAGGATCCCACTCCTTGCCTGTATATTTTTTTTTTGATTTTTGGAATAAATCATAAGATTTTTCCCCTCTGAGTCACATGCTCCTGCATCAAACTCCCAAGGTAGAAAAATTTCATGGTCTCCTGATCATGTGCCTTGTGGTCTTGATCTTCCTGGATCCCACACTTTGTTCTGCAATTGTCCAAATGCTTTATTGCTTTGCTGCCGTTGCATTTTTGTTGTCCTTTCCTCCATTTCCTTCTTCATGTCAATCAGGTTCAAGTTCTGATTGATCTTGCTTGCTGCCATTTCTATTTTCCTCCATTTGGATTGCTGCATCATCAACTGCCATATTTCTTCAATTTCTATGTCCAGCTTACTGCTGTTGTTCCCAATTTCTGTTAATTCAACTGCCACCATAGATGTTGCTGCTGCTGCCGCCATAGATGTTGCTACCTCCCAAGCTTCCTGTCCCTCTGCAACATGCTTTGGCTCATCACCTGTAAACACAATCAAATTGTCAGCATTAAAATCACAAGACCCACTGGTCTTATTTGTCGATACAGTCACCAAATTTTCTCTCTGCAGCTCCAAGTCTTTTTCAGGATTCAAAAAATTTTCACTGGCTTTCTCCTCAGCTTTCTCTGGCAATATTTTAGTATGCTTATTTGTATTCACCATGAGACTATCAGCTAGTCTCGCCTTCTTACCATCTTCTGCTTCATGACTGTCCTTCATGAAAACTTCCCTGCCTTATTTCCTCAGCAAATTAACCTGTGCATAAGTCCTCTGTCTCTCCAGTTCTCTTCTCTGAAGATCTAGTTTCCTGTACAGTTCAATAACTTCATTAGGAGTAGATCTTGCAAACTTCACACAACTTTCCATACCTTCACCAGTGCTTGACCAATCATCAGCTGGTCGTTCTCTTTCTATACCAACATCTTGATTAGACTCCTTCGTCTTCATCTCCTTCTGAGATCTTGCTATTTCATCATTGATCTGAACAGTCTTTTGTACATCCATCATTTGCTCCAAGTATTCCTTTCCTCCAAGTAATAGAGTTTTTGAATCAGTCTTCTGTCCTGGTACATCTTCTTCCTGCAAAGGCAACAATGTATGATTGACACCATCCTTTCCAAACTTGTAGGTGTTCCTCTTCCCATCATGCATGGCTGCTCTGTCATATTGCCAAGGTATTCCAAGCAATATGTGACACACGTCCATAGGCATCACATCACCAACAATTTTATCTTTGTACTTACCCACTTGAAATTCCACTTCACACTGTTCACTTACCAGTAGTTGATGTCCCTTTTTCAACCATGACACTTTATAAGGTGTTGGATGTTTCATTGTCTTCAGCTTCAATTTCTCCACTACTTCTGTAGAAACCAAATTGTCAGTGCTGCCACTATCAATGATCATCTGGCAACGTTTTCCTTGGACTTTGCACACTGTCATGAATAAAGCCTTCCTTTGTGGCGGTTCAGCCATCTCCTTTGCTGGCTTAAGCAAAACTTTATTAAGTACCAGAGACTCTCCTCTTTCTGATGTATTTACTTCTTCTGTTACTGCTGCCACTGGTGCCTCTTCCTCAGTTGGAGCAACAATTGCATTCCTATGCTTTATTTCTGCATTCTCTGGGCATTCAAAAGCTCTATGTCCCAACTTATTGCATCTGTAACATCTTATTTCTCTGCCTCCTCTATCTCCTCTTCCTCTAGAAAAACTCCCTCCGCCTCTTGCATCACCTCCTGTGGGTGCATGCTGGGTTGAGCTTAATCTAGCTCCTTCTGTAGGTGCTGTAGATCTTCCACTACCACCTTGACTTTCTTTTCCTCTGAAAGTCCCTCTCCCTCTGGCAGACTGCTTCCTCATGAGTTTTTCCTCAGGTTTAAGCTCTATCTGATAAGCTTCCTCTACTGTTTTAGGAGACAGTAAACTTATCTCATCCTGAATGTCCATCCTGAGGCCATTCATATATCTAGCCACCCTCTCATCTGTATTTTGGGCTTCTCCAGCTCTTATGCTCACCTTATAAAACTCTTATGTATATTCTTTCACTGTTAAAGCTCTCTGTCTAAGAGTTTGCATTTGTCTAAATAATGTTTGCTGATAATTACTGGGCAAAAACTTACCTTTTAACTTTGCTACCATTCTGCTCCAATTCTTGATTGGCTGCTTACCCAGTCTCCTCCTTTCCGCCTACACACCATCCCACTAGAGTGCTGCATGGCCTTTTAATTTGGTGACAACAAACTTTACTTTCATCTCATCTTCCATTTCTTCATAATCGAAGAATTTCTTCATGCTATTAATCCAGTCGATCAATTCTTCTGGATTTAGTCCTCCTTGGTAGATCGTCACTAATTGGTTCCATGGCTTGGCTGTGGATTTCAACACTGACTGAAAGAACCTCATCTTAGGAGTAACCTGTACAGCTTCCTCCTCTATAGCTTCAACTTTGGGCTCACTGACATCTCCATCATCTATGTTCCTGTCTGAGGTTAACGCATCCAATCTAGCTCGCAACTCTTCTATGCTTTCCATTATTTCAGCATTTGCAATAGGTCGTCCTCTTCCACCACGTCCTCGTCCTCTTCCAACTCTGAAATCCATCCTTCTCCTGCTCCTGAGATTCAATTCTATGTCAGTTGCTGGCTCTGATACCACTAATGATGGAGAGGTTGCTGGCTCTAATGACAGTCTCTTCAATTTGGTTGCAATCTCTTCAATATCCGCCTCTCTCTCCCTTGTATTGCCTTCAAGATCATCAGTCATTAAAATGATAGTTTCATTCCCTTGTGACGAGTTACAGTCCTTTCAATTTCTAATAAGAGGCAGCTTATCAAGAATTACAATTGAAATAAAGTTATGATGCGATTATGGAAGTATTATATGAATTCAAAATTCATCTTTGCATGACAAATAATATCAATCAAATACCCATGAGACCTTCGGCAATTCAGCAGCAACCATGGACAATATTTTGTCAGGAATGAATTGAAAAATTGGGGACAGTGAGTAATTTATTTGGCGCACACCTCAATTTAAACCAGATTGAAATTTGGTTGTTATATATACGCACAACTGTTGTTGTGGAATATAAAAACCCGCCCTACAACAATCAATCACCTTATCATGCACACCGATATATCTAATCAACCCCCACAGTCGCACTTGTAATTTCCACTAACCACCATGCATAGCGAAGAATCCTCTATGCGCAACACCTATGTAGCGCTCTTGTAATTTCCACGCATATCCTCTGCCTCTAACCAATATCCAATACGCACAACACCATGAATTATAAAGGAAAATCGTGCAGTTGTTGGAGAATCGCTCCAAAGCAATACCTGACAATGCGTTGTTCACACAAAAATAATACACAGCCCACACATATACTGTAAAAAGTATAAAGGTTCCACACATATACTCTGCATCTAGCCAATGCTGAAGAATATGCAGCCCACATTTAATAGCGCAGTTCTTCCCTTTCATACGATAGCGCTCAGCTTATTAACACTTTTGTGTAATCTTCCTCAACACACAGTCAGTAATAAATTTAAGACTCCTTACTCAATCGTGGAAATGGCGGAGTTTAATAATTGAATTCAGTAATTTTTTTCCAATAGAAATTACTACATGACTCTGTTTTCATTCAATGAGAGAGAGTTGATCATAAAAGTCTGGCCTCGCCTCTCCTGCCCAGCATGGCAGCCAGTTTCTCTTTTTATTCATAGGGATAACTTTCCCTTATTACAGAAGTAGCACTTACATAGTAAATTAAAGTTTTTTTTTTTTTTAACAACTAATATAGCATGCTTTATGCTAAGTCTATCTAGAAAAAGGTGGCATGCTTTTATTCCTTATCTAGTTCCTAATTTAACTAAAAAAGACATAGAAACAACAGGCTAAGGATCCCACTCCTTGCCAGTAGATTTTTTTATTTTATTTTTGGAATAAATCATAAGATTTTTCCCCTCTGAGTCACATGCTCCTGCATCACCTACAAAACTTAACTGACTGGTAACCGTATTAAATTCATTTAAATGATCAGCAACAGATCCACCTTCTGACATTTTCATATTAAATAAACGCTTCATAAGAAATACCTTATTTGAGGCCGAGGGTTTTTCACATAGTTTGGCCAATGTCGACCTTAAACCTTATGTTGTCGTTTCCTTTGAAATATTAAACGCTACCAATGCCTCTACACACAGTCGTATTGTTCCAAGTGCCTTTTTGTCAAGAATATCTGATTCTGTGTCTATCATACTCATCGGCTTCTTTGTCTTTCCACTCAATGATTGGTACAAAGCTCTCTGATACAGATAATATTCGATCTGCATCTTCCACAACTGGTAGTTTTGGTCGTTAATTTTTTCGACCCTAAACCTACCATTTTTCACCATTGCTCCCACTCGAACCAAGAACCCTTCTCTCATGCAATTTTATCAACCATATACTCTTTCGGCTCTGATACTAGTTGTTAGAAAAATTATGTATTATAGAGCAATGGAACACATAAAATATTGCAGAAATATAAACACAGAAAACACATAAAACAAGAGAGACACAAATATACGTGGTTCAGCTAGTTTGGGTTACGTCCACGAAGAAACAACCAGACCTTCATTTTATATTATTGAGCAAACTGAAGAGATACAACCTACAACAGATCCGTTGTAATTCCCTCTTCATTGTCAATCTCCTTTCTCTTCCTCACTCAGAATACAAATCTACATAGATGCAATATAATTCCCTCATATATAGCGAGGGGTTGATTTCTAGGGCAAAAAACCCTAAATTATACATAACTTCTACCGTCAAATCTCTGCATAATGAATGGCCCAGATTGACTGCAAAATTACAACATTTTACAAGGCAATTTTACATCTATTCTTAGCTTCGAGGGCACTACCCCCGATCCCCCACTGGGGGGGCTCCCAAAGGTCGTAGTCGTCCCCCTTGGACTCTCTCTGCAGCGAATATTTTACGGGCGGTGTTGCCGCCCCATTATGAACTGGGGCCCAATGTGGCGATACCTTTGAATACATAAGATAATCAGGCTCCACACCCAACAAAAACTATGAATAAACCATGGAGATGGATTCCCAAGATCGACTAGGAGTAGGCAAAGGGGTATATAGGCCTTGATTCTTGATGGTCATTTTGGAAATGCCGCAAGCAGTGCAGGATTTGATGTACGTCCCAACATCCTATCAAAGGTTCAGCCAATAAAAATACTTCTACAACATTGCCACTATTTTCTCTACCCAAAATGTCTAGCGACTCGATTGTAGTGCTTCGCCCAAATCATCTTGGCATGCTCGCTTGAAGGAACACAGAGGTGTCCCAGGTGGCATAACATTACATCTTGGAGGTGAAAATTTGGAGCTTTATTTCCTTCCAGAAGCGCCTGGTATGTGTTTATGAATTATGAATCGCTCTTATAAAGATGCGGCCACCCCGTAGTCTCGTGCCCACAAGAGTCAAGCACAGTGGTCAGCGTCATGATCGGTGGTCACCTGAGGAAATCTACAACATTGTTGGTGTTGCCCTTCTTATACTTAAAGTTCAAATGGAACTATTGTAGGTATGTGTACTATTTCTGATGGTGATCATTCTACAACTTCCCTTGTGTTGGTATGAACTACAGGGGTTGGTGGTCTGTGTGGATGACCATTTCCTTCCTCGAATGTAATTCTTCCATTATCGACAGGCCTGAACAATGGAATACATATATTTGGCATATGTAGGATACTTTCAGATTGTGTCTAAAAGTGTCTTACTATAATATTCCACTGGATGGCCCTACTGGGTAAGAACTGCACTAATAGCATAGTTTGAGGCATTTGCCTCGATCTCAAATGATTGTTGTAGGTATAGTAATGTGATAATTTGCGCAAAGTAGAGGCGATGCTTCAACTCAGAAAATGCCTTATGTTGGGATTTAAACCAAAAGATTTTTTTTTTCTCCTCCATTGGTGACTTACCTCAAAGGCCAAGTTATATGAGAGAACCCCAAAATGAACCTACAATAGAAGTTAGCAAGACCCTGAAAGCTGCGGAGCTCTATTAGAGTGGTTGGGGCGCCAATCTCAAATGACTTGTATCTTGGTTGGGTCCACATGCACACCCCACTCATCAATGATGTACCCTGAATATTGAACCTGGGTCATACCAAAAGTGCATTTCTCCAAATTGGCACACAACTTGTGTTGTCGTAGGGTTTGGAGGACTTGTCGAATATGGTGGAGGTGTTCTTCCCAACTCCGGCTGAAGATCAGAATGTCATACAAATACACCACCACGAATGGATTGGTGAAGAGTTATAAGATGTCATCCATCAGCCTCATGAAGGTTGTAAGGGCACTCGTCAACCCGAAAGGCATGACCAATGATTCAAAAAGGCCCTCCTTATATTTGAAGGAAGTCTTCCACACATTAGAGGGTTCAATCGATACTTGGTGATAATCGGACTTCAAGTCAATCTTGCTAAAATATTTGGCCCCCTTGGGCTGGTCCAGAAGATCATCAATTTGTGGGATTGGATAACTATTCCGTACAGTGATCTTGTTCAGCACCCAATAGTCAATACAGAGTCTCCAGGTCCCATCCTTCTTCTGTACCAACACGATCAGGCTGCCACAGGGTGACGAACTTGGCCTGATGTTCCCTTTCTGTAGCAACTCTTGTATCTGCCTCTTGATTTCATCGTTCTCCAGAATAAAGTATCGATGGATCAGTCCACTGGGTAGTGGCACACCCAGGTTCAGATCGATGGAGTGCTTGACTTGACAGTGTAGAGGTACCCCTGCGGGTGAGCTGAATATGTCCCTATACTCCTATACAACCTTGTCCATCTATTTTTCCATGCAGGGGAGCCATGTCTTGAGGCCATGGCCACAATCTTCTTCTTGCCTTGAGGGCGAATCATAAGGAAGAAAAATTTCTTGGTATGGAAAATGATCTTACTACATTTCTTCGCAGTGATCAAAGAAACGACGGTAGGCAGTGCTACCTCTAGTATCTTGTACAACTTATTGCCCAAATTAATAATAACAGTGTGAGGCCTAGGCTCATACACAACATGTTGCTTCCATAAGTATGGTTGGCTTAATACAACATCACAAACTTCAAGAGGCGCAACATCACACAATACTTCATATGTGAAGGGCTTGATGTTGTAGGGAAGGTGACACTGTTAGCTAACGCAGAGATCTCGCCATTGGTGAAGCCACCCAATGGTGTACATTTGCGGGTGTGGTGTGGTCGGTACGCCCAACCGCTTCACGACCTCTATTGAAATGAGGTTCTTTTGGATCCCACTGTCAACAATAAACTGTAGCAGAGAACCCTTCACCCACATTTGTGAGTGGAAGAGTTTCTCCCCCTCCTCTAGATCTTTGGGCTCATCCTTCTGGATCTTGGTGGTGGCAACAGTGGCACTAGGCTCCGCATTTATAATTTGATTCCCTTTTTCATTCCCCTTGTTGGGTTTCTGAATCAGAGTCGAAACATGCATCTGATTCAGAAGCCTTTAGCTCAGCGACTAATGACTGCTTTACTCGACACTCACTTGTGTTGTGAGTAGGGCTCTTATGGAACTCACACCATTTCCCTATGTCTTTCTTTGTTCATAGTAGGTTTCCCACCAGTCCTTGACATGTGGGGTGACTTTGAGGAGTGCAAAAGTAATATTTTCCCAATCGAAAAAGTCATGCACTGAAAATATCCTTCCAACAAATTTAACCATATATCTATGATTTCTCCATCTATCTGTACTTCAAATATGGGAATGCCAAAGTTAACTTGTACCTTAAAAGGAGTGGCGCCTCCAGAGTGGTTGCTGGATGAAGATGTGTCTCTTGTGGATAGCTGTTGAAGGATTTGGGCAAAGTTATCCATCATCGAGTTCCTTTGTCACTTGAGGGCTTCCTCGAGCAATATTTTGAAAGGATCTCCTGCCCCCCATCTTTCTTTTCTTTTGCCATGGGAGGACGTTGGGGTTTGAGAAGCTGGTCTTGCTAAGGTTCCACCATATCAAGCCCTAACTCCTTATACCATGAACTCGTTGCGGACATGCAAAGAAAAATAGAGAAAGAGCATACGTATCTGATACCACTGATTTGGACTTATGCAGGGATGCAAAAAAATACAGATGTACACATAAACATAGAGATGCAGTAGAAACAAAACTTCATTTGATTAATACCAAAGAATTGAAATATGCTTACATACATGAATGGAAATAAACTAGCTCAAACAATGGTATCTTATTTCTGAGAAGAAATGTGGCGGCTACATGCCTTTGAATTTTGTTACAATGAGGCTCAAAGGCCTATTTATTATTGAGAAACAATGGAAAACCCTAAACATCCAAAAATCAAACCCTAGGAGATGAAACACCAAAATTGTGGGTCTTGTTTGGGTAAATTGGTACATCAAATTCCAGAGGTCATAACTTTGGCATACAATCTTCGTTTGGCTATCATAATACCTCGTTTTGAAGATGTCGAAGAGGAGGCCAAAAACAAATTGGGAATCCAATATGAGACTTTTCTAGTCTCTCCGTTTTCTCTAAAAACGTCTTTTAGTCCCTCAAAACGGCTCCAGAAGTTTAGGGCCTGAAAAAACTGCCAAAAATAGTAAGTTGTGCTACAATTAAGGAAACTGAAAAGAAACAACAATGAGGGTCCAAGCAAAATAGGTGGGTGGCCACCAATATCCGTCTGGATCGACATGAGATGACACTTGATGCTCAAGGCAATGATGATAGTAGGCTCCAAAATTTGAATGTAGTGAAATTTTGCAGGTTGTTGTAGCAACGAAAACACCCTTATCGTTTGGATTGAAGTCAATGCTCCATGGTTGTACATAAGTCAAGGAGCCTACAAGATGCCCTGTACCATACCCAAGCACACATTGGGATTCCAATTCAATGCTAAATAGAAGACAAATATATTTATACCCCAAACCCTGATATGAATTCAAAGAAATCCCCTTCACATCGCATTTCAACAAACACCATTTATTGAAGGTTGTCTCATTAAATATGTGGTGAAGAAGATATAAAATCATGTCATGATGCTAAATATTCCCTCATACTTATATTTTTTCCTTTCAATAGCTAAAATAAGTTGAAACCAATAGTATCCATTAGATTGTGGGGTAGGGATCTTAGATTTATTAATTGTCATTGCTTCAATGAACGTCCCTTGTTATTTTTGATTACTAGTTCCCCAAAAATCCTAATAGAGTAGTGTCACAATCTCAATAACTAGATGGGTCAATACTAAGAATGAATATTCATTCTACAAATCAAATTTATGCACCATAATGTGAAATTCTAAATCAACTTGAAAACTTACAACTAGATCTAATTTAATAATAAAAGAGTCTAATTAATTTTATGAGAAAAAAGAAAATCTTCATTTGGAAGAGTAAATAGAATCTCCATAATAACTTCTACTAAAGAGAAATAGTGAAAATAACCCTCTAAAACATAGAAATTAAAAAAAACATAACCCAAAAAATCAAAGAGAAGAATTTCTTGATCAAATAATCTTGCCCTCAATTTTTTTAAAACCTCTTAAACCAATGTGGCCAAACATGAAAACTCTTACAAAAGAAAAGGGAAAATTCCAAATCCCTTATTGAAACCCAAGCCTTTTACACTATCTTTTTTTGCTGTCATGCTTGGTTGCAATTCAAAATTTCCCACCTTGCTTCTACAAACTTGCAGTATCCATTTTTTTAGCCCCGCAAGATGTATTTTGGCTTTCAAAATGTGTTTGACCTCTTGTGGTAAATGCATGACTAGAGAACCATGTTTTGTTTTGAACTTTGTTGATATGCATGAATTATAAAACTTTTTTATATATAAATTAATTAATTAATTTTTTTTGGAAGTTTACAAGGTTAGAAATGAATGATGTGAGAGCTAACAAGATGGGGAAAAATAATTGTAGTGCCGCATGTTGTTAAAGTAAATGTCTTCTATGTGATTTTATCTTTTTCCGAAGAATATTTTAATTTCTTGTTTCTTATATATGGGCATTATGGTTTCTTTTATTTTTTGTTTCTTATATATGGGCATTATGGTTTCTAGATTAAAAAAAATGACTCATTCGTTAAATACAATTAATGAATTTTAAATATTCGAATTTTAGAATTCAGACCAGCATATCTTCCGAACTCCCTTTATTCAATTAAAAATTCATATTTAAAAAAAAAAAAAAACAAACAAAACCATTATACCATAAATTGAACTACACCCAAAACGCTGATCCATAAAATGGAGCGTAGTCTTAAAAATTTACCTATAATAAATTTTTATTGGAATATATAATATGAAAGTGAAATTATAAATTGAGATAGAAAGATAATTATTAATATAGCTAAAGTTTCTAGAAAATATTAAATTAATTAAAATATTTGAGAAATTAATAAATATTATAAAATATTATTAAAATAAATTGAATATATAAAATTTAATAATTACAAATATTAATATTGAAATATTTAATTAGTATTTTATATAGGAAAATATTACCGGCATAGATCTATTCTAATTAAAGATCTAAAATGAGTGCAAAATACAATGTGTTAATTTACATGGTTTTACTTCTAATTACTTTAGAACATATTCATTTTTTTTTATTGTAATCGACATTATTTTTCTATCTAGAGCAAAATTTTTATTTTAAAGGGGGATGTAACATTCAATGATATGTCGTCAATTGTTTTTGCCAAGTTTATTTATCACTGTTAATTTTATTTTGTTTTAATATGGACTGTTAAAACTATTAGGCTGAAAAGTGAGAACAAAAGTGATATGTCGTCAATTGTTTTTGCCAATTTTATTTATCACTGTTAATTTTATTTTGTTTTAATATGAATTGTTAAAACTATTAGGCTGAAAAGTGAGAACAAATGTTGTTAAGTATTAATTAAAAGATTTTGGATCAATTTGTTAAAGCATTGGAGAAACAGTTAAATTAACTTCTGAAAATAGTTACAAATGTTCCTTCACAAGGACAGAACCCTGGGGTTAGAGGAACTCGATTGTGATGAATTCTTCCTAGAGATGGGCAAACTTAACCAGTGGGAAAGAAAACCGTGATAACAGATGTGGGGTACGAGACT
Organism: Pinus taeda; assembly: GCA_000404065.3. Lineage (NCBI taxonomy): Eukaryota > Viridiplantae > Streptophyta > Pinopsida > Pinales > Pinaceae > Pinus > Pinus taeda. The sequence continues at coordinate 69,213 of APFE031321083.1, read as the reverse complement.
TGAGGCTGGACAGAGTCATGACACCAAAGCTGCCCAACTATTTATCATTGTACCCAACTATTTATCATTGTTGGAAGTGGAAGGTATCCAACTATTTATCATTTTTAGAAGTGGAAGAGCTCGGAGGGGGAATCTAGGCTGGACAGAGTCATGACACCAAAGCTACCCAACTATTTATCATTGTACCCAACTATTTATCATTGTTGGAAGTGCAAGGTATCCAACTATTTATCATTATTTATCATTGTTAGAAGTGGAAGAGCTCGGAGGGGGAATGTGGACGTAATTGTCAGTTTCGACGCTGGGTGGAGAGACCTTCCAAAATAAAAGGTTACTTGCATAACAAGAAAACAGATAAGTGATATTACCATGTCAATCATTATTTCATTATTACTAAGAATGGACAAACTGTTTACTGTTACAACATAAAGTACATTAACAAACTAGACTGTACCGTTATTGATTTTTGAATAGAGTAGGAAATATTGTCTTTGATACCATGCATTATTAGCAGACATTTACATATAATTGAAGTATCAAAAAGTAGCGAATGTACTAGCTTACTCGGAAAGATATTTACAGTGGACAGTTTAAAGATTAAAATTTAGAAGAACATTCTAAGCAAGAACATTAAATCATTATTCCTTTCTAGTCTTTTTGTATCTTCTGTAACACGGGTTTTGCACAGTTTGTGGAAAAACACACACAATATACAAAATGTCAGTTCTCAGATTTCACACCACACTGGTAATCTCTCCTTATCAATGAGATACGGAAACTTTATAAACATAATCGACAATTATCCTACAGTTTATGTTTCTTATAGAAATGGCCTAAGGTTAATCAACTCTCAGAAGAGTTCGTGAAGGAACTCACCACGAGCCAAGTACCCAGGTATTGTTAAAACCCTGAACCTCTAAACTATTAAACATCAACTATAAGTAAATAGAAACTAAAAGACTTCGTTTAAGCATCCAATATTGATAGCCATAACAAAATATCACTGTCGAAGTGTTTGCATATTAAACCCTTAAAATCAATTCATTAAAACTGATACGACACAGAGCTATCTCTCATAACAAAAAATTATTAGAAGTCGAGATACCTCGGCGGGTTTGATACATCAGTCTAAATATAGATAAATATACAAATCTTATGCTAACAAATGTCTTGTAGATTTCCACAGAAGAAATGCGTGGAATTAAATAACCAGTCCAAATATTGTGTTGGCATTACAAAGGCCGACGATTTCAAAATAACATAAATACAATCCTTAACAAAAGCACACACTTTGGCCGTAACCTTAAACCCTATCTAGCAACATTCCTTGAAAATCCTTTTTCATGGAAAAATGGCTCTAAGAGCTCGAGGCATAAAGAAGTTCAAAATCCAAACCCACCTGGGAAATGAAGAAAGAAGCGTGGTTTAGTAAGGTGGTCGCCCTCCAAAAGCCCCATGCCAAACAAAGGTTTCGAGCCATCAGTGAGCTTACCTGTACAGTAAACACTGATAGTGAGGACCCAAAATCTTTCAAAATCTTGACTACCATATGAAAACCTTGTGATACTTTGAGGGGGCTTACTTGAGTGGAAGCTAGGCATCCCTCGAAGCGCTGGTCGAACCTGTAAATGCACTAGGCAATCTCAGCAACAAGAAAGTAGAGAATAAACCTTAAGGTCAATACTATGAAAGAAACAATGCTTACCTATTGCTGCCGCAGAATCGACCTTCTCCACTGGGATTTTGGAATCCATGTCTTAGCCATTACACATGTTCCAGAGTGGCCCAAAAACCGTCAGACATTCTCATAAATCACCACAGTGCACCTGAGAATCGACAGAGTAATTTTAATGAAGAAATGTCGAGGTAATAGTAACAAGGGGCTTGCAAAGTACCTGGAGTTGTGGGCACAAGTATGAATGAGTGATGAACCAGGTCGCCATTGCAGAGCCAAGAGCCGAATGGGGACATAACCAAATGAACCTCCCTCACCGCAGAGAAGGTCATCAAACTACCCCGCCAAACCTAAAGCATCGAGACCGTAGATGTAAATGGATCCAACGACAGATGGAAGGCCAGGTGCAATACTTCGAGACCTTTCTGAGAAGCTACAGTTAAGGGCATTAACGTCGAACCAAATGGCCAGCAAGTAGACAAATAGGTATGATAGGAAAGGACCTCGGGGCTCTCCCGCCTTAATGAGGAGGGGCTATCCCGAGGTCGGTCGGCTCGAGGAGAGTTATTGCAGGCTATAGCCTGGCGGACTACGTGGAGGTCCAACGAGGAGACCAAGCGGAACCAAAACAACATTAAACATTAACCTTAATCAGTTCATGCAAGCCAAACGTTTGATATAAGAATTAATAATCATGTATGGATTTTAACATATGAAAGAGTCAGGTCCTTCCTTTGATTAATTACATAGTTACATTACTAACTAAAAAGAAAATTAGGAGTTAAGGATGTTACAGGGGATGGATGGACGAACATACTTACACATCCCCTCATACTGGGCTCAATAAGGAGTAGCCTTTAAGTATGACTTTTTGGAATTTTCAAGAATTCTACCAAAAACTTTATGGCCAAACCTTGATTTGTGTTGTTTCATCGCCCTCAAAAACCCTTGGGGCACTTTGATTGTGAAGACTTCACCCGTCAAACTTGTTATTTCAATGGATCCTTACTAGATTCTAAACAAAATAGATAGGAAAATAAAATTTTCAAAAAATAGCACTTAAAGACTACTCTAATATTATAATACTTTTATTATATAAATTTCATATATAATAAAAATGGATATTTTTTTATTAACAATGAAAATTTTAAATGTATAAATTTATATATATTGGTTAAGTAAAAAAAAATATTGTTAAAGAAAGACAAAAAAATGAAAAAGAAATTATTATTTTTTGTTATTCGACTTCCTTGGGTTGATGCATAGTTAGATGGATTGATTTCTTTCTTCTAGTATAGATGAATATAGGAGAGAAGGGTAAATATTCTTAAATTGATCTATTTGTTGCTCTTATATGTCTTCTTTAAAATCCATTATTTGATATTGTGTAAAAGAACCAACTAATGTAACTAAGGTTGCATATTTTCTCAACCCTTCAATATTCAGACAGATTTTGCTCCATCTCCAAGTGTTGTACTTTTTCTTTGAAGTTCCTTGATCATGTCTTCATCCTCCAACTTCTTTCTATTTCTTTCTATAGGAATATACAGGGTAAGTTCCTTAGACAGAACACCAAAAGGACACCGCTCACAAACAGATCACAGATCAATACACCAGTATTTTGACGTGGTTAAAACCCTCAGAGAGGGAAACAGTCCACGGCCTGTGCCAACGTGGCTACTACAGGCAATTTATTAATAAAAGGATGAAAATTTACATAAGCTTCTCTTATGCACGGTTAACCTACAAATGACCCTCCATGCGCTTTAAATAGAATTCATGGACCAATCGGGTGTCAAGCCACGGATTAAGTGTCGGTAATACCGAGGAGAGAATGAACCGTCAGATCACTACATATCGTGACCGTCAGATTGTAAGTTACAAATGTACATGTTAAAGAAACACACTTTACCTAACTCTATACTAGACCAAGTTATACTTAACTACTCCTACGTGTCGGAATATCCTAACACTTTCTTTCCCTACCTCCCAGAGTTAAAATCTTGGAGAGAAAAATATTCATAAAATGCACATTGATTTGGATGGTCATGGTTGTCCATTTGCCAAGTCCAAATGTATTTCATAAAACAAAATCCTTGTACTCTTAAAACTTATTGAGGATAATAGTGTTGTTATGGCCAATGAAGTAAAAAGACATACCTCTAAAACTTGCAAATTAATAACACTTATTGACATCTTATTTTCAGTGCTAAAAATAAAATTTGTTCAATTTTTTGTTTGAGATAATAGTGGAAATTTGGCTAAAAAAATTAAACCCATAAAATATGAAACAACACCAAAGATGAGATAGAGGAAAAGAAATGAAAAAAATACTTACCAGATAAAATAGAAGGAAAGAAAAATTGAAGTCAAAAAATTCTTTTATGAATACCTACCCTATCATTTATTTAAAACACTTACAAACAAACCTAAAATTGAAAACCACGAGATTCATCCTCTACTTACATTTCTTTCTATACACAAGAATTACATTGCCTATAAAATATCTAAAACACTTAGAAACAAACCTAAATACGAACAAACCTAGAAAACCTAAGTAATCTTCTAATCGCATTTCTCTCCCTATACAATAATGACACGCATACAAAAGAAAAAGAAAAGTGAATGCAAAAGTATAATGAGATGTATACAAAAGAAAAAGGAAAGTGAATGCAAAAATAAGATGATAGTTTGCTAATTATCTCATCACCACTTGAGCCAATTTGTTAAAATAAAATCAACATTTGCAATCTCTTCATTAATTTTTGAATGTTATAAAAGAACCTGTTTATATAAGTTTCCTGAACCATGTAAATCACTAAATTATTATTATAATTTTTATACATTGAATTTTATTTTTTTCAAAAAAAATTATTTTCAATTATGCCTCGTTTTAACTCTCACAATTTTTATGTAAATCACTAAATTATTATTATAATTTTTATACATTGAATTTTATTTTTTCAAAAAAATTTATTTTCAATTATGCCTCGTTTTAACTCTCACAATTTTTGTGTATTCGCATGTGACTACTACACATCTAAACATATTATAAACTATGCATTGAATTTTATTTTTTAAGATTCTTTTCGAAAAGAGAAATTATTTCAATTCCCTCTCGTTTTAACTCTCACAATTTTTTTGTATTCGCATGTCACTGCTACATTTAAATATATGACATATTATAAACAATAAAATATTAAACATGTTTACTTTTGAGAGAGAAATTGTCATCATGTTTATTTCATTTACAAAGAATAGTATAGGCAATAATTTTTATTATGAAAAATATATGATATATTATAAATAATAAATAAAAAGTATTAAATATGTTTTATTTTAGGTAGTAATTGTTATTATGTTTATTTTATTTACAAAAGAATATCAAAATATTTAATAATTTTTATTATGAAAATTAAGAGGTGTAGATTAATTTATTTGAGTGAGATTAAATTTTAATTTTAGTTTAAATTTTATGTTATGGGATTAGTTATGGATAGAAGTCATTTTTAGGTAATTAAAACTATCTGAATGGGTGTCCACAATTATAGTGATAATATCTCACTAATAGGTAATCATTCTTCCATCCAATAGACATTGACCTACGCTTAACAAAATCACTAGAATATTCATACTAAAATTGAGAAAAAAGAACTTCCAAACTTCTAATTTGGGGATTGAGGATGGAAATTACTTTTGGTGGAACTCCCAACCAGGGTCAAACCTCATGGGGATGGGTTGAAGATGGAAATTATTTTTGAGGGAATTGAAATTATCTCCCCACCAAATTCAAACCTCTTGGAAGGGGTTGATAATGGAAATTACTTTTGATGGAATTAAAACTATTTTCCCACCAGATTCAAACATCATGGGAGGGGTTCATGATGGAAAATATGTTTGGGGGAATTAAAACTATCTCCCCACCAGGTTCAAACATGATGGGAAGGGTTGAGGATGAAAATTATTTTTGGGGGAATCAAAACTATCTCAAGGAGAATCCAAGTTTAGGTGTATCATTAATTTTATTGATACTGGTAATTGCTGCATCTGATTTTTCTTCCTCTTCATCATGACTAGATGAAGCAAAGAACTCTGAAAAACTCCCTTTGAATTCTTTAGAATCCTTCTTCTTCTCAGAATGCTTTATCTTCGGTTTGCGATCATCCTCACTGTTCCAAAACATATTGTCAATTTTCAAATGACCCTCCTAATCCTCATGGCAAGTCATCTCACGAATTTCATGTCAATATGATCAAGTTTATACCAGCTGAAAAGAGCTACAATAAAGTTACATTCTTCAATCCTCATGAAGAAATGTTTGTTCAGTCAGTCAGCCCAACCTCTGCCTCTGGTTTAGGTTTTGTTCATTCTTTTCAAATTCCAGACTATAGAAGAAATCCTATAGACAAAATTCCAAAGTCTGTAGAGATCCCGTCTGATGAAGAAATCCTCTCTTTTCTGAAAATCTTTAAAGGAATTGGCCCTTATGATCCAACTAATCTTTGGAAAAATAAAATGTTCCATTGGGATATTTTCACTCATGAAAAAGAGCATCTCTATATGCAAAAAATGTTGCTCCAAGAGAAAAAAGGATCGCAAGAAATTCAATGAGCAAAATAGTGAGTCATGGAAAGCCTGGATGACTATTAATAATCAGTGGATATCATTCTATGAATGGTATTATCCTTCAATTAATCAAGTTGAAGATGCCTTGATGAAATCCTTCAGAAATCAAGCCAAACAGAAAAGATTGAGAGATCCAGAAAATTTTGTTGATAAAAAAATGGCTGAAAATGTTGTAATAATTCCTTCTCCTCTAAGGATTCCAGAGTTAGACCCAAAAGTTCAAAAAATGATGAGTAAACCAAACACCCCTAGAAACTTGGTTTACATCAGACAAAATGGAGAAGAATTAATAAGAGAAGTTTGTTCTAATCTTAGAATAAACATGATGAGATCAGGATCCCCTGCAAAGCATAAATGGGAACTCCTGGACGGAAATATTTTTGAGACAGACAATGATTTTCCTCCTTGGAAAAATATGGTCATTAGAGGACAAGATGGGAAACTGTATAAACTTTTGCCTTCGCATCCAGATGATCCAAATTCTTCAACCAAAGAAACGATAGCCTCTACCAATTGGACTAATCTTGCTTTATCCAGTTTAGAAAGATTTTCTAGATCTAAATTTGATAATTTAGAAAAGGCAAATAGTGAAATGAAACTTCTTCTGGATAGAATTTTGCAAAAGCAAGATTACAATACTATGTACATAAATGAGCATGTGAAGACCTTGGCTGAAAATGATTAGACTATAGCACAAAGTCTTGATAAGCTGTCTTTAAAAACAGAATAACAGATCCATGATGTAGCAATTGCTCATGGATGAGAGATTGTTAGAGTTAATAACAATCTAGATTTGCTAAAAGGACAAGTGAAAACTGTTTCTTCAGATTTAGCTACTTTAAAGAGAAAGCCAAATACTGAAAGCTATAAATCTGCAACTCTGTTTTCCAATCCAGTTACCACCATCCCTTATTCTATTTCTCCTTCTGTGGAAAGTTTAATCAAAACTCCAAGTATCATAAACTTTCCTCCTCCCACTTCTTCTCATCCATACTCTTTATTTTCCAATCCAAGCTTCTTTACACCACTTCCAAAGTTGGTCCCTAAAGTCACTCTTGGTTCAAAGAAAGAAGAAGAGGAATCTAAAGAATTCAAAGGGAGTTTTTCAGAGTTCTTTGCTTCATATATTCATGATGAAGAGGAAGAAAAATTAGATGCAGCAATTACCAGTATCAATAAAATTGAAGATACACCTAAACTTGAAGAGCTAGAAAGCTGCATTAATAACTTCTCTCGACAGGATAAAGAAAAATTTGTTATTTCAGAATTGAATCCTTTTGATGATATAGCGACTTCTGAAATTGACCAGCAAGTCCATGCTACTACCTCTAGATCTACCTGGAATTCTACTTGGAACCCTGCTCCTGACCGTCGTGATTTAATGAAATCAGAATATCATAAGGATTGGTCAGCAAGTTCCACTTATTCATGGAACATTGACAACTGTACCGAAGCCGAAGTAATGTCTGTCCTACATTCTATGCTTGTATGTTATCGCACTTACCTTGCTGATGACATGGTCCAATAAATGCTACAAGAAGAATAATAGCTGGCTTCGAAGGTACACTCGATTCTTGTCTTAAAGCTGAGACATTGAAATTGCCTACTCTGCTTTCACAGTGGGAACAATCAATCATTCTAAATGCAGATGGCACTACATACATGGACCCAGTCACTACTCTCCCTATAAATAATATGATAGGATGTTTGATTTATGGCATCACAGTTAATTTCATTGGATTTCCTCAGATCACCAATGATATAACTGTCATCACTTTGCTTGCAATGAAACTGCACAACATGCAGCACTTTGATGAATATTTTAATGAATATCTGCATCGTCTCCACACTCTTTCTCCTGATTTAATTCTTGAACCAAAATGGAAAGAGATTTTTGTTTGGCTTGATTTCTGAAGGATTTCATCAAGGCATCTTCAACTTGATTAATTGAAGGATAATACCATTCATAGAATGATATCCACTGATTATTAATAGTCATCCAGGCTTTCCATGACTCACTATTTTTCTCATTGAATTTCTTGCGATCCTTTTTCTCTTGGAGCAACATTTCTTGCATATAGAGATGCTCTTTTTCATGAGTGAAAATATCCCAATGGAACATTTTCTTTTTCCAAAGATTAGCTGGATCATAAGGGCCAATTCCTTTAAAGATTTTCAGAAAAGAGAGGATTTCTTCATCAGACGGGACCTCTACAGACTTTGGAATTGTGTCTATAGGATTTCTTGTATAGTCTAGAATTTGAAAAGAATGAACAAAACCTAAACCAGAGGCAGAGGTTGGGCTGACTAACTGAACAAACATTTCTTCATGAGGATTGAAGAATGTAACTTTAGTGTAGCTCTTTTTAGCTGGTATAAACTTGATCATATTGACATGAAAGTCGTGAGATGACTTGCCTTGAGGATTAGGAGGGTCATTTGAAAATTGACAATATGTTTTGGAATAGTGAGGATGATCGCAAACCGAAGATAAAGCATTCTGAGAAGAAGAAGGATTGCTGAACAAATTTTTTAGAGCTTCAAAGACAGTAGGGTCAATGACGATCTGCTGAGGATTTTGTACAGAAGGAATGATATTTGAAGGATTTGTATTTACAATAGGTACATAAGTGACAATAGTGTCAGAAGGGTTTGATTTGGGAAATCTTGTCATAACTTTGTCATCCATTTCGGTTATTATAGATTGAGCTGCATGTACTGTCTTTCTTGCAGGCTTTTTCCAGTTAGTAACCCAATCATCTAGAGGACAATTGTTTTCTTGAAACAGAGACGGGGGCAAATGGGTTACAGGATGAATCGTATTGAATAAGAGTAACTTTTCCATCATCTTTGTCTGGAGTATGCAAAACTGCAGGAATAGTAGTATTGTAGAACCGAACACAAGTGATATAGAATATGGCTAGATTTTTGGATTTGGACTTAAAATTCTCATAGCCTTGTGTCTGTATACCAAGAGTCAAACGCTGTAGAATATTTACATCATCAAGTGCAACAGAAAAATTTGGAAAGACATCATACTGTACAGGGCCATTGGACAAACTTGTTTCTATCCCGCCTATCAAGGCTTGTGTAAAGGATGACCATCTATTATCAAAGAGGGCTGAGAAAAAATAGGCTTTTTGGCCTTTTCGATGGAGTGCATTTAGACCAACTCTCACCATCTCGAGATGGGCATACTGATAACCTGCCTTGCGGGCGGCTTGAATATGGCGAATTTCAAACATGGGGATTGTCATCATAGTATTGAGATTTAACTCAGTCTTTATGGATTTTTCTTTGATCTTTATTTGACTGTACGCGCAGAGATTAAAAGGGGTTAATCCGCGGTAAACCTCAGAAGGAGAGACAGGAGGAAGTCTCCAGTTAACAGAAGGGTTTGATTCTTCTTTTGCTATGAGAGCAGAATTTGCAGGGGTTTCTTCTTTAGCACAAATATTTAAACCACTATGCAATTCGTCTTCATTTTGAATTTTCTCTAAATGTTTAGAACCAAATCTTCCCATAAAAGCAGAGGAACTAGAACTTGCAGAATCCATTTAAGGACTATAAAGAGAAATACCCATAAAATAGTTTTTCAAACTCGAGCATTGCTTGCTGAATTCTGTGAAGAAATTGCGGCTTTCCACTACGAACAAAGTGCGGCTTCCTCGACTCTAGCTCTACGCCGAATGCTACCCTTCAATGCCTTCAGCGGCTCCACACAAGCATTACGCACTATTCAAGGCCTCAACAAAGTAGTGATCCACTCAGACGATATGTTACCAAAAGTTTTCCACTCAAACAATATCTTACCAATAGAATTTCAAACACTCAACAACTCAACTCTAATACCATTAACACAGACTAAGAAAAACAATCAATGATCTTGTCACAAGCTTTGCACAATTTTAGAGATAACATCCCACCAATAGATAAATTATTCTTCCACCCCATAGACTTTAGGTCATCTTAACCTAATTTCCAAAAAAAACATTTAAAATAAAATAAAATCATGGAAAAAAAAGTTCAGAATGAAAACTACTCTTGTAAGAATTATAATTATTCCATAGTATATCCAAATTAAATCAAGTTTTGCACAATCTAATAAATAATTAAATCATTCTTTCATCTCATTAATAAATGAATCATTCTTTTGTCCCAAAAACTAAATTTAACTTAATTACCCATTAAAAACAAAAAAAAAACATTTAAATAAAAAATAAATAAAATAAAAATGATCTTTATACAAAATATAAATTTTAATACTAAAACGAAAAAAATAGTTCCGAACTTTTAATTGCGAAAGAAATAACTTCCGTTATATGGGTGAGACAATTCACTTGAGAGTTGAAAGTTGAACCATAACGCTCCAAGTGCTGGTCTGAATTCATAATTTTATTCTATTTTTACTCATAATTTTGTTCGGATATTGTATTCAGTAATAGTTAAAAATTGAAGCAGAGCGTGCTCGGATGAATTCTAAATTTTATTCATATTTTTTTTTTTTTTCATTCCTTATTTTTTACTCATAATTTTATTCCATTTGTTTTTAAATGTGAGGTCATCTAGATTGGAGGACATAAATGAAGTGAATTTAAATTTAGCATTATCATGTGTAACTGTGAGTTTTTTTCACTATCCACATGTCAACTGTTAACTTTCTTTATTATCCACGTGTCAAAAGCATGGAGCTCTAAAATCTAGCCGTTTTGTGGAGCGGAGTAAAGCCCTATCAATTTCCTGTCATTGGCTTTCCTGGTATTATTTGTTTGATTTTGAATTCGAATCTCTTGTCTGTGAGTGATCTTTGTTTTTGTATTTGGTGTGTGAAATGACTTCTCTCTCTGTGTCCTCAGTGTTTGTGTATATATAACGTGTGTGTCGTTTCTGTGTATGTAGTGTTCGTCATGCCTGACACCTAAAAGGGTTTTCTAACAAGATTTTCTGGAATAAGGCATTTCTTGAGTTTGGCGTTCAACATGATCTCTATCAGCCTCACAGGTAAGCAAGCGGAGATATATTTCTTTCCTAATGTGTTTAGGGTTTTATGTGAGGATTAATTATATCATTTGATTTAATTAAAAATGTTATTTGGAATAATACGCCCTTGTTATTTGCAACGAAGAGATATGACAGAAATTGCAACGGAGAGATATGACGGACATTGCAGGGAAGAGAAGACTCTTCCGGTTCTGTCTCTTCTCTTTGTTTCTACCTTTTTCGTTAGGAGCCGAATGACATGAAATTCTCATCTCGGTTCTGGAATTAGAGACATTGAATAATCAATGTCAACTATAAAAATTCTTCATGTTCGGTTTTTGAATTAGAGACATTGAATAATCAATGTCGACTATAATTCTTAGCCTTCCAACCTAAAGATGCGGGTTCGATTCCTACTATTCGTTAATAGATATTTTATTTATTTTATATTTATTTAGATAGATATAGAATACGTAGATTATAAAGTAGATTATTTCACAATTCACTCGAAATCAATTAATGCTCGAAATCAATTAATGCGAATAGATTTCCATTCTTTTTCTATCCTATAACCTGAGTGTAAATAAAAATAAAAAGGTAAATCGGGGACAATGTATGCCAAAGGCAATTCAAATAAAAAAAAAGGAAGAGAAAAAAAAAGAGCGTCCATCGTAATGTTTGGATGCTTGCACTTTGAGCAGAATTTATCACACTTCGAGCAGAATTTATAATTATGATAAGCATTCATCTTGGTAATAGTTTTGTCTTCTTTATTTTCTTTAATCTGTATCTTTATTTTCTTTTTGGGGATATTCTGTCTGTACTGTAACAATAATTGCATGCTCTGGGTCTTACCACCCTGTCAATCATGACAAATTTATGTTTCTGTGTGTATGTCTTGCTGGTGGATGAACGGGACCATTTCTTAGGATGAACCAGGGCGAATGCCGTGCAATCGACAAGATCTTTATAGGCATCTTATTCTTTATATTTTTCTAAATCAGCCCTGCCCTTTCCCTCTATCTCTCGAACACTCATATGTCCTGGATTATGGTTTTTTTTTTTTTTTTTTTTTTTCTCCTTTTAATTTCAATTTCTTTTAGGATCTTTATCCGCGTTTATTCTTTATAATTTTCTAAATCACCCCCTGCCTTTTCCCTCTATCTCCGGAACACTCATATGTCCTGGATTATGTTTTTTTTCTTTTAATTTCAATTCCTTTTAGAGGTGGATAGGATTTGGAGTTTATTTACTAAGATGCTTGGAGCTGCATCCAAATTATCATTATGTTTATGTTTTCATAATGGAAATAGTTAGTTAGGTTTTCTCTAATCTCCTTAAGATGACTGTCTTTGCTTTTTCCTTCGCTATTTTGCTCTGTAACATACATTGTATGTCCAGGCTTTTGTTTCTGGGTTAATTGGAAATGGTTCATCATAGAAATTTGTTCATAAATTTTAGACGTTCTTAATTTATCCCATACACTACTTTACCCTAGGCATTTTAATTCGTTGTTAATTATTTTTTTTCCTGTTAATTTCATTTCCTTTTAGAGGAGGATTGAATTTGAAGTTTATTTATTTACTAAGATGCTTGGAACTGTATTCAAATTGCATTATGTTTATGTTTTCATTATGGAAACAGTTAGTTGGGTTTTCTTTAATTTCTTTAAGATCCAATTTCTTGTTTCCTTTGCTATTAGTTAGGTTTTCTTCAATTTTCTTAAGATGCATATTCCATTTTCCTTAAGATGCGTTTTCCTCCCTAACATACATTGTATGTTCAGGCTTTTGTTTCCTGGTTAATTGGAAATGGTCAATCATAGAGATCTGTTCATAAATTTTAGATCATTCTGAATTTTTCCCTTACACTACTTTATGCTTTACCCTGGGCATTTTAAATCGTTCTTATTTTGAACCCTATGCCTAGCAGATCCTATTCCTCAAATTTTGCAACAACTTGAACGAGTATTCACTGGTTCATTGTTTTATATCACTTTTGACTGATTCATTGTTTTGCATCACTTTTGAGGCTTAGAAATAGTCAATTATAAAAATCTGTTCATAAATTTGAGACCGCTCTTAATTTATTCCCTACTACTTTACCCTATGCCTCGTCGATTCTATTCCTCAATTTTTGCGTTGATTTTAATGAGTATTCATTGATTCATTGTTTACTTGGTCTATCTATTACACCACAATTTTATTCTCCCAGCTTCTATGCTTTGCGTGTGCTTGGTTTCTATCTATATCTACGCTTCGTCTGAATTTTTCTCATTTAAACTTTCTCCATTTTCTTCATGGAGTAATTCTTTGTTTATAATGCTTGATTTTTTGGTTTTTGATCAAGTATCATTGTTTATAATGCGTGACTGATTTTTTGGTTTTTGATCAAATACCATTTAAATTTTTTTATCATGTCCCATTTAATTTCATATTATGATATCCGAACCGAAGGTGAAGGGCTCGAATCTCATTCATTTCATATTAATAATTAGATATCTGAAATTTATTTCATATTAATAATTAGATATCTGAACTGAAGGTGATGGGTTCAAATCTCATTTAATTTAATATTAGATATCTGTCTGAATTTTTTTGTCCATTAAGCTTTCCCCGCTTTCCCCCGTTTTCTTCCGAGAACAATTCATTATTTTTTAATATTTTCAATGGTTATAATGTTTTATATCAGTTTAAGCGTGACTGGTTTTTGCTTTTGTTTTTTATTTATTTATTAAAGTACCATTTAATTTCATATCATCAAACCTGAACCGAAGGGGAAAGGCTCGAATCTCATTTAATTTCATGTCAGATATATGAACTGAAGGTGAAGGGTTCGAATCTCATTTAATTTTATATTAGTTTAGAAATTTCATATTACATATCTAAACTGAATGTGAAGGGTTCGAATCTCATTAATTTGATATTTTAGATATCCGAACCAAAGGAAGAGTTCGAATCTCCATTGATTATATTGTATAATTGTATATGAAAGGAAAATCGAGGTTCGATTCTGGATCCTCTCTTACCACAGATTATTCTAGATACTAATTTTTACTTACCATTATTGTAGATGCTATATTATTACCTAGCATTGTCACAGTTAATCACTTCGAGGGCGCTCAAACTATAATGGCACGGACTTACCATGTTGTTTTAATTGCCGAAGGATCCAGCGTTTGATAATGCTCTCAAACTATAAGTCCAAGTGGCAGTCGCAAAGGTCTAATAATGTAACTTTTAGACGTAATTGAAGGTGTGAGATTTAAACCAAAAACAATATAACACTGCTGGGGAGGTATAACAATGTTTTGCCCGATGTGCTAAATCAACTTTAAAGTATGAGAGGTTTTGGCAAATTATCCACGTGTCCACTGTTAGCCTCTTTCATTATCCACATGTCAAACGCCTAGGGCTCTAAATCTTACCGTTTTGGGGAGCGGGCAGTAAAGACTTATAAATTTCCTGTCATTGGCAATTGAAAGCTTTTAGAAAAAAGGTTCGATATGATGTGAAGATTGCGTATATCTTTTTTGTGAAGAAATGTTTCTTTATTTTTTTATATT
>APFE031321083.1:0-53834 GCA_000404065.3 Pinus taeda | reverse complement strand
GGGGTGGGAGTGGGGGAGATGAAGGATATTGGAGAGGTGTAGAGGAGAGGAGGGGGGTAGGAGGAGGGAGAGTTGAGAGGAGAAGAAGAGGAGGTGGGGGAGGAGAAGTAGAGGAAAAGGAGGTGGGGGAGGAGGAGGGAGAGGAGGGGTAGGAGAGAAAGGAGGTGGAAGAGGGCTGGAGCAGGATGAGGAGGATGGGGGTGTGGGAGAAGAGCAAGAGGAGTGGGGGATGGGTTAGGGGGTGGTGGTGGAGGTTAGGCAAAGGAGGTGGGAGAGGGTGATGAGGAGGAGATGGTGGGGAGAGGAGGAGGTGGAGGTAGAGGAGAGGAGGTGAAGGAGGAAGTAGTGGGGAGAGGAGGATGTGGAGGTTGAGGAGAGGAGATGGAGGAGGCGGAGGTGCGAGAGGTGATGAGGAGAAAGAGGAGGTGGGAGAGGTGAGGAGGAGGAGGAGTAGGAGGGGGTGGAAAGGAGGTGGGAGAAGTGATGATGATGAGGAGGAGGTGGTGGGAGAGGAGAGGAAGAGGAGGAGGAGGCTGGGGAGGTGGAGGAGGAGTAGGACTAGGAGGTGGTGTGGGAGAGGAGGTATAGGTGGTATGGGAGGAGGAGGTCAAGGTCAAGGAGAGGGGAGAGGAGGAGGAGGAGGAGGAGGTTGTGGGAGAGGAGATAGAGGAAGAGGTGTGAGAGGTGATGATGAAGAGGAGGAGGTGGAGGTGGTGGTGGGGCGAGAAGGAGGTGGAAGTCGAGGATAGGGAGGAGATGTGATGAGAAGGAACATGAGGTGGGATAAGAGGAGGTGGGGGTGAGGGTGGAGGTGTGAGAGGAGGAGGAGGAGGTGGGGGTGAAGGTGTGAGAGGAGGAGGAGGTGGGAGAGGAGAAGGTGTAGTTTGGGTAGAGGAGGTGAGAGAAGTGATGAGGAGTAGAAGGGAGTGGCGGGAGAGGAGAGGAGAGGAAGAGGAGGAGTAGGAGGGAGATCATAGGAGGAGGGAGACATGAGAGGAGAGGAAGAGGAGGTGGGGGAGGATAGGAACAGGATCATGAAGAGGAGGCAGGGTAGGAGGGAGAGGAGGTGGTGGTCGTGAAGGTAAAGGAGATGAGGGGGAGGAGGGAAAGGAGATGGAAGAGGGGTGGAGCAAGATGAGGAGGGGGTTGTGGGAGAAGAGGAGGAGGAGTGGGGGATGGGCTAGGGGTGGTGGTGGAGGTCAGGGAGAGGAGGTGGGAGAGGTGGGGAGGAGGTGGAAGTTGAGGAGAGGAGGTGGAGGAGGAGGTGGTGGGGAGAGGATGAGGTGGAAGTTGAGGAGAGGAGATGGAGGAAGAGGAGTTGGCGATGTGTAGGTTTTAACCTCGTACAGAAATTACTTGCATACGAATTCTAAAACAAAAAAAATAAACAATGCGAGAGCATAACACATAAACACATATACATAGAGATTTTCCCCTAGATCCCAAAACTGGGACTACCATCCTGATTTTTCATTATGTTCCTTTCAATGTTATAATACATATTTATACATGCCGAAGCACCCAATGCCATGGACCAAAAACCATCGCGTCCAAAAAACATGTGCACAAATCATGCACAAAACCATAGGTGGGTCCGCCCAACCTAACATAGGGTCCAATACCAAAATTTTTATGGGTACACCTCAAACCCCTTGTGACCCCCCCTTGCTACACAATTGGTGCAACAAAGGGGGGCTCTGCCCCCCCTCTAACCCCCCCATTAACTACGTGGGCTAGTCGTGGAAAGAATATAACATAACCTAACATGGTGGGCAGAGGAGAAGGTGGGAGAAGTGATGAAGAGGAGGACGGCAATGTGCGAGAGGAGAGGAATAGGAGGAGGAGGCAGAGACGGGGGAGGGGGAGGAGGAGGAGAGGTAGGAGGGAGAGTAGAGGAGGATGACGAGGTTGTGGTGGTGGTGGAGGAGGAGGAGGGGGAGGTAGAGGTAGAGTTCCAACAACATCTTATTCCCCATACCTCGCAAACCCCTAGAATCTATGGCTAACCAAAAATTCATAAGATTGGATTCCCTCTTAAGCCCATAATTAGAGTCACAAGAGCCCCCATCCACACTCTTTGCTAGTATCTTTCCTCCAATATTCAACAATTTGTTGGGTTCACCCCTAGTTTCGTTAAAAATTCATTTGATTTCATTTGTAATAGTAATGAAATTCATGTCAATAATCATGGCATTCTTGTTAGCTTTGACATCGTCTCTCTTTTTACTAAAATCCTTATTTCAGGAGCCATTGATTTGATTTCTGAATTTGTTTATTTTGAAACTCTTAACTTGGTTGAACTCTACCTGTCACCAACCTTCTTTTCTTACAAAGAAATAATTTATGAGCAAATTGAAGGTATGACATATGGTTCATCTCTTTCTCTAGTTGCGGCTAACATCTTTATGGAATACTTTGAGGCTAAAGCTTTGGACTCTTGTCATTTAAAGCCTAAATGTTGGTTCACGTTTGTCGATGATACTTTGGTCATTCGGAAACATGGTAGACCTGCACTAGATGCCTTTCTCTTGCATCTCAACAACGTTTCCCCTCAAATCCAATTCACCATGGAAATTGAATTTAATAATTCTCTACCCTTGTTAGATGTTATTATCACCCAACTTTCTAATGGTTCCCTAACCCATCAAGTTTACAAAAAAAATACTCACACTAATCATTATCTTCATCACCACCCATCCTAAAAATCAAGAGTTCTTAAAACCCTCATCTCATGTGCCCTTAAAATAGTCACTCCCCAATTACTTCCCTCCAAAAAATCCCACATGTTCTAATCTTTTAGAGCTAATGGTTATTCCTCTTCTCAGATTTGTAAAGTGTTCAAAGGCATCTCTAATCCCAAATCCAACAGCCCTCTTTCCTCTCCTCCTCTGGTCAATTTTCTCTCCCTTACATAAAAGGGACCACTGACCTTATAGCAAAGATATTGCTAAAGATGAACATTAAGATTTTTTTAGACCCCATGAAAGTTTGAAGAAGATGTTCTTGTAAGCCAAAGATAAGTCTGACCCCTTGTTGAATTTTGGGGTTTACCAAATCCCCCGTTCATATGGAAAATCATACATTGGCCAATTTATTGTTCATCCCTTCAAAGATCGCATTAAAGAAAATATTGTTGATACATGTTATCACTCAAACTAGCAGGGGTCCTAAAAGGGGATCCTTGAAGGGCTACTACTAGGCTAAGGGAAACAATGAAGAAATAGCCCACCATCACCTCGGCTACCACTTCGTGCTCTTTACGTACTTTCATCGATGGGAGGAGACTCATTATAATGAGGATCACTAAATGGATAGACCAGTGATAGGATGATGGGTGATCCTAGAAGCCTATTTACAAGAGAGGCACAAATATGTGTCCTTCTTTCTTTGGAGGCAAGGTTTAAATCTCTCAAGGAAGGGCTTAAGGGGAACTTCAAGGTTTAGGTTTAGGGTATGTATCTTATAATGGAGGTTCCTAGGCCTTGAAATTATTTTGAAAGCTTGGATCCCTAATGATCCTTGAAGAATTACCCTTAATAGTGTAGGGGACCACACAGGACCAAGTAAACTCGGGGGTAGGGTTTAGCAACCAATGATATCCTTGATCTATTCCAGAGGGAGAAAGGGACCAAAGCAAGAACTTTTAAGACAATGTGAGGGTCCTAATGAGGCTCCTAGCTTAAGGAAACTCAAGGCAAGATCCCATCTCGAGGCTAGGGTTGGAGATATCTCAAAATCCCACCATCATAATTTCTTCAAAATTGGAGGGCACCTAGGAGACACAACAACGCAATAGGGGCCAAGACATTGATTTTTTTTTATGAGTGGTTTGCAAGATAAATGATGCCTTAGGGGACCTAATGGGATAGACCTAGAAAAGGGGAGGGAGTAAGATCAATAAGGTTTAAGGTGGTCACCTTTGGGTGGACTAGCGCCTAATCCTTTGGGGAGATTGGAGTTTCGTAGAATTATGACTATTGACCTTTGAATTTTCTAGGTCAAGGAGGCCTCAAATACAACTTCTCTTAGCACTAGGGAAAAAACAAAAATAGCTTCAAATATTTTATACTTTGTTTTATAAGGTAGATGGATTATCAAGATTAATTTCAACCATGAAACATCCCTAGGAACATTCATTCATTATTCATGGCCCATACATGAAACATTCACTATCTAGAAATAAAATTTCCACAACTTTGCGTAAAGAGATGCAACAAATAAGCCATAGTATAGAGAAATCTCAGCAATAATGTATGTAACAAAAATAGAGATAAAGAATATAATTAAATTGTACTACATGTATAATAATATATCCAACCATCCAAAATATTTCCATTCAAGAAGCTCCAAGACATGACAAAATAATCCAAACATCAAAATTCATTTCATGCTCCAAAAATTTGTCCTCCAATAAGGATAGCGAAAATATTTAAAGAGATACCAGTTCCAAATCCAAGTGATGATGCTAAAATGAATCCTCATCACTTCTATTTATACACTTATAATGAGTTCGATTTAGCTTCTTCGGTCTACGTTGGCCCCTAGAATAAAGTAATGTGCAAACACTAACTTTTGGTGACAAACACAGCAAACTAGCTCATAAACAAAAGAACAAATCTCTCAAGAGGTTGAATGATCAATAATACATGTCGTTGGTCCTTAAAGAATCTTGATGAAGTCCATAAGTGCCACAATGATAAATAATGACTCCCAAAAGTAGTGGACAAGGGGTTGGCCCCTTGTTCTCCAAATAATAAACTCGTGGTTCTCCCAATGGGTGTGAGGGCACACAAGTAACCTCATGGGTCTCCAAGTAGATAGAAGATGGTTGTAGACCATCTGTAAGGGATCAAATGATGGTGTAAGTGATGTCACATCAACATATAAGTTTCGAGCCATCTTCCAAGTAGATGGTACAACTGTGGGACCGGTTGGACATGGTGAACCAGTGATTTGGATCTTGGGGGAGGCCCCCAAGATCTACAAAATTGAAATTGCACAAGGAAATAGGAGAACACAGGGGGGCAAGGGCCCAAGATCTCAAAAATTTAAATTCCAGAAGAAAAGAGGAGAACACATAGTAAACAAAACCACCAAGAAACTTTTTATTAAAATAGAGAATAATTGTAAAAGCGACATTGTGGTGGATAATTTGTTCTTTTACAAAATGCAACTTGTTACTTATAGCCTTTTTTTGTTACAATACCACAAGTAAATTCCATGGATGGGTAAATATCATGGGTGAATGAATACCATGGGTGGATGTAATTTTCCATTTAGACCATTCCTCCCTCCTTAAGAAGTAATGGTCCCCATTGCATTAAGTTCCTGCCTGAGAAGCCTTTGTTGAATATGAAGAGTCATTGAAGAGAAGGGTTTTGTGTGGTTAACCCATAACCATGATGAACGAAGATTTGAGGATAGAGATACCCTATAATGCTTGTGACCAACTATGATATTAACAATGTGTGGCCCAACAAATCTACTTCGATGAAGCGTGGGTTTTTGGATGACCCATAACCTTCAAAAATGAAGATCCGAGGATAGAGATACCATGTAATGCTTGTGACCAATTGTGATACTAATGGCGTGTGGACTATAAAATGGACTTTGATGACAAGGGTTTTGTGTGGTTGACCCATAACCTTGATGTTGACTGTTAATTGAAGTAGAAGGTGGCTACATAGCTTGGGGTGGGAGGGAACATCTCCAAAGAATCCAAGTCGGATGTTGCTATGCTGAAACCGATGAATGTGAAGTAGGTGCCTACTAAAGCAGGATGGGAGAACACGTCTCCAAAGGGAATCTACTCTGGATGCTACTCCAGATATAAAAACTCATGGATTTGGGGTGGGGTACAAAATCAGGCCACACTAGAGATGTACATAAACTATAGATGTGTTGTAGTAGGGAAAATTTTAAGGATGAAAAATTATCTTGAAGTTTAAAAACATTGGCGAATCTCACTAGTCGCTAGTATGCAAACTATAAAATGTTTATTGATGTATTTGTAAAATTATTCAAATTTATAATGACTTTTTATATACTCTCTATATAATGTTGGCGATTTTGAAGCTAAAATATTTTTATATTGTAAAATAGGTCGTAATCTGTTTTATAAAAAATGGAAATTGGCAATTACTTTTTTTTGAAAAATCATGGAAAATTACCCCACCTGCAAATATTACCCCCTAAAATTTTCCATGTGTTGTAGGCTTGTAACAAATGTGGCCATGGGTGTTGTAGGTTCTCCTATCCAATGAGATGTTGTAAAGGCTTCATTCACATTATAGACCTCTCGCTACAATTTTTTTGATAACTTCTGCTACAGTTGATGGAATCAAATTCCATCAAAGACCCATTGGAGGTATTGAAGAGATCTTTCCACTGATATAAGACACTTGAAATTTCATGACTCGTGGAGTGAGAAATGATTCCAGAAATGCATGGTACGCATAGTCGCACAACATTCCATACATGTGTAACCTCTATTGGTCATATCTCTCAAACTAGGAATCGAAATCAAATCTCGTAAAAAACCCATTTGAGCTAATGGAAAATAATTTGAAATGAGATATTTTTCACCGTTTATAATTATTTGTGGAGATTGTGGAGATCGTAGCTCTTGCATGAACATTGCTAAAGATTGTTGCAAAATTTTGAAACTAAAATATGCTTCAAACTCTCATTCCAATGGATTTGTAACCTGAATCTGATACCATTGATTTGGATCTTGGGGGGAGGCCCCCAAGATCTAAAAAATTGAAATCCTAGAAGAAAAGAGGAGAACACACAGTGAACAAAAACACCAAGAATTGTTTTATTAAAATAGAGAAGAATTGTAAAAGCTACATTGTGGTGGATAAGTTGTCCTTTTACAAAATGTGACTTGTTACTTATAGCATTTTTTTTATTACGATACCAAAAGTAAATTCCATTGGTGGGTGAATACCATGTGTGAATGAATACCATGGGTGGATGTCACTTACAATACCATGGGAAAATATCATGACTGAATGAATACTATGAGTGGATACCACTTACAATACCATGGGTAATTCCATGGGTGAATAAATACCATGGGTGGATGAATACCATGGGTGAATACCAATTAAAATACGATGGGTAGATTTCATAGGTGGATGAATACCGTGGGTGGATGCCATTTTCATTTCGGATCGACCAGGTGCATCTTCCTCATCCAACAGGTGAATTTCAAGTAATCTTTGAACATCTATAGGGATCCATGGAGTGTTGTCTACTATTGTGGAGGCCCATGGTCCTCTACACAACATACATGTGCCAATGTAGCCCTATGTATGGTTAGGACCTCGTCTAGGGATACTAAACCCAAAATGGAGACCATCTGCAATCCTGCATAAGGTCCAATGCTTCCCCTAGCCTTCCAGTACAATAAGTCATTTAAGGAAATCGAGTTAAAGAGCTTATAAACCATGGCAACCATTTGGGGAATTTTGAGGTCTAAAATGGACCTCCTAAGAAAAATTTACAACCAAAATAAAATTATAAGAACCAATAGGATTCAAGATGATTTCAACCATGGGGGACGATTCACCATTTTTAGAGTAAAAATGTAAAAAGAATAAATAATAATAATATAATAAAATTATTTTTTCAACTCTTATTTTCAACTTATCTCCTTAATATTTTACTCAAATTTCGAGCATGATTGCTCTTTAGATGAAAAATTTAATTCCTCATCCAAGGAGTACCCATGTTGCATACTTTCGATGGACCCTAATACATGAAAAATGGGAAATACATGAAAAAACGTGATTGCAATCACGTTTTTTCATGTATTTCTCATTTTTCGTGTATTAGGGTCCATCGAAAGTATGAAACATGGGTAGTCCTTAGATGACGAATTAAATTATGCATCCAATGAGTGTTTCTACTTGAAATTTGAATAAACCCATAAGGAGATAAGTTGAAAAAATAGTTTCTTCTTTTTTCCCTCTAAAATCTTATGATGTAATGTAATCTTATTTTATTATTTCCACTATTATTTTATAATTTCCTTATGAGGCCCATTTTAGACCTCAAAATTGCCCTAATGAGGTGGAACTTCATAATGGCATGCCCTTCCATAGTGGGCTTTGCCATGTGCTAATGTCTCTAAGCTCCAAATGGGGTTAACCAAGTATCATATTCGTTGGTTTCTACCTTTAAATGGGACAGTATGTCCAAGGTACATCCTTCAAAGGGTGGTGGCATGTGATAAAGAGATGAATGAAGTAGGGAATGAAAGGGGTAGCCCTGGGCGACATGTTGGGGTACAAGGGTAGCTAGTAAAATGGAATCCCACAATTGGGTGTATAATGTATAGGAGAGAGCAATCGTGGTGCATGAGGTTCCCCAACCTTGATTTTTCCACCCTTTTTTATATGCATTTTTCTTTTTATGATTTTTCTTTGATTAATTGCTCGGGGCTCAAGGAATAAGAGCATGATGTGTAAGGTATAACAAAGGATACCCCCTTTAAGGTAGGGTGATTCTTTTCCCACTAGGGGTTAGGATAATCATGGGTTCTTGAATGATAAAGGAGGCTCATCTAGGGCCTATAGGAACCAGGGTGATGGTCATGCTAATGGGGTAGAGCTTATGTATTAGCTTTTTCCCATGCACTAAATGTGTTTGTCCCGGTCGTCTTTTGCATTTTGTGGTACATTTTCCTAGTGGATGTGATCAATTATGCTTTTACTTTTATTTTCAATTGCATCAACCTCCGAGACATCATTCTAGGCCCAAACCAAGGTATGGGAAAGGGGAGTAGGAAAGATAACCCTATGTGGACCCAGTGGAGGAATGTGGATCCATGTGAGAGAAGTGATGAATGGGGTTATAATGAGAAGAAGGGGAGTGATATATGTGGATGAGGGAGCAGGACTAAGCAATGAAAATCAAGGTTTCCCATGTAGTATCATCCCTAAAACTCAATGGTCAGTAAAAGAGATCTCACGGGACTAGGGTCTAAGGTTAACATCCAAAATGGTTCTAGGGGACATGAGCACAGACCTAGACCACTCTTTCCATCGAATCCCTCTATTAACTCATGCCCAATAGTATCCATGATAAGAAAACTAGAATACTCAAGTGTTGGGTTGTGTTATATTCTTTCCACGACTAGCCCACGTAGTTAACTGGGGGGTTAGAAGGGGAATGACAGGGGGTTTGAGGGGTGTAGGTGAAAATTTTGGTTTTGGACCCTATATTAGGTTGGGCCGACCTACCTATGGTTTTGTGCATGTTTTTCGCACATGGTTTTGGTCATGATGGTTTTCGGTCCATGGTTTTGGACTCGATTGCTTTTGGTCCATGGTATTGGATGCTTCGACATGTATAAATATGTATTGTAACATTAAAAGGAACATAACGAAAATTCAAGCTGGTAGTCCCGGTTTTGGGATCCAGGGGAAAATCTCTATGTATATGTGTTTTATGTGTTATGGTCTCGCATTGTTTATTTTCTGTGTTTTAGAATTCGTATACAGGTAATTTTTGTATAGGGTTAAAACCTACATTTGGTATCAGAGCTGTTTTTGGCTTCAAGGGGACGCCTTTGTTGCTGAGCGGTTTTGCTTGGGTGTGTGGTAGACCCTGTTCAGTGGGAGATTTGCAAGATTGATTCTGGTGGTGAAAGAAGATGGTGAGCAGTGGAAAGATAGAGATTGAGAAATTTAATGGTTCGAGTTTTGAGTTATGGAAACTCAAGATGGAGGATCTGTGGTGGATGAAGATCAAGGTACCAAACCAACAGGAGTGTCCATTGAAGAATGGAAGAAGTTGGATCAGAAGGCAAAGAGCACAATATGATTGTGTGTCTCAGATTCAGTATTGTTGAACGTATCAGGTGAAGCTATGGCGAAGGCTTTGTGGGACAAGTTAGGGACTTTGTACCAATCTAAGTCTCTAGTGAATAAATTGTTCCTATTGAAAAAGCTGTATAACCTAAGGATGAAAGATGGAGACTCGGTGACAGAGCATCTGAATCCATTTAATATTATGGTAAGTTAGTTATCATCTGTTGATATTAAAATTTTAGATGAAGATAAGTGTATCAGTTTGTTGTGTTCTCTACCAGATTCGTGGGATAGTCTGGTTATTGCAATAGGTAGCAATGCAACTGCCTTGCAGTTTGATGAAATAGTCTAATCCTTGCTGACAGAGGAGATGAGATGGAAAAATATGGAGAGCTAGAATGGAGATGCCTTGTTTATACCAGGACAGTCCCAGATCGGAAACAAAAATAAGTCATCGAGTGGGAGATCTAAATTTAGAGGGAGATCTAAATCTCCAGGAAAACCTGTAAAGGTGGTGTGCGCAGAAAGGAAGGGCACTACAAAATGGACTGTAAATCTAAAGCTCCTGATAAAGGAAAGGGATCTAATGATGCTCCTTATGTAGAGACGAAAACCACCTCAGATGAAGGTGGGCATGTGTGCTTGACTTCTTCAAGTACACATGTAGATCATGAGGCATGGTTGATTGACGCAGGTGCATCCTTTCACTTCACTCCCCATAGACAGTGGTTCTACGAGTATGATAAATATGATGCTGGTGATGTCTTCTTGGGGGATGACAAGAAGGCTAGAATCATTGGTTGTGGAAAAGTAAAATTGAATTTGCAAGGTGGAAGGGTTAGAACATTTCCAGGTGTTCTACATATTCCTGCATTAGCTAGAAATATGATTTCTTTAAGCAAGCTAGATGATGCAGGTGTAAAAACAGTGTTCGAGAAGG
This sequence comes from Pinus taeda, assembly GCA_000404065.3. Lineage (NCBI taxonomy): Eukaryota > Viridiplantae > Streptophyta > Pinopsida > Pinales > Pinaceae > Pinus > Pinus taeda. The sequence continues at coordinate 43,073 of APFE031321083.1, read as the reverse complement.
ATACCTACAAGATGGTTCGAGGAGCATTGGTATTGATGCAGGGAGTTCAGATTGGAACTCTGTACAAGCTACAAGGTAGAACTGTTTTTGATGGGTGCAACAGCTCTGTGGTTCCTGAAAGTGGAGTAGAAAATCTAGTGGTCTTTGAAGAGAATACCATGTTGTGGCATCAAAGGCTTGGACATATTGGACAGAAGGGCTTTGAATACTTCATGGAAAAGGTATGGTAGAAGGTATGAGTAATAGCTCTCTGGATTTTGATTTCTGTGAAAATTGTGTATATGGGAAGCAGAATCGGGTGAGTTTCCCCTCTGGTGGTAATAGGGTGAAACATATATTAGAGCTTGTGTACAATGATGTGTTTGGACCTGTGAAGGTTCCATCACTGGGTAAGTCTATGTACTATGTATCATTTATAGATGACTTCTAGAGGAAAACATGGATATATTTCCTCAAGAAGAAATCTGAAGTCTTTGACAGGTTTAAAGAATTTAAGGCTCTGGTGGAAAACCAGACAGAGAAGAAGTTAAAGGTGTTGAGGACAAATAACGGTGGAGAGTTTTACAGTGAGGAATTTGAAGAATTCTGTAAGAAGTGTGGTATAGCAAAATAGAATACTACTCCATACACACCTTAGGAAAATGGAGTTGCAGAAAGAATGAAAAAGATGTTGATGGAAAGGGCAAGAAGCATCCTCAGTGGTGCCAGGTTAGGACAGGAATTCTGGGTAGAGGCAGCGGAGACAACATGTTACCTGGTCAACAGATCACCTTCATCAGAGTTGGAGGATAAGACGCCACAAGAGGTATGGACTGGTAAGAAACCTCTCTTTCACATCTGAGGGTATTTGGATGCGATGCATATCTAGATGTTCCAAAGGAGAAACGAACCAAGTTGGATAGTAAATTTGAAAAGTGCATATTTATTGGGTATAAGGATGATTTAAAGGGTTATAAGCTTTGGAACCGAGTAACAAGGAAGGTTGTGTAGAGCCGAGATGTGGTGTTCAGAGAGGTAAATGATGTTATTAAACATGAAGTCTAACCAAAGGAACCTGAGAAGATAGAGTTTGAGCTAAAGGAGGAAGAATCAGACTCTACAGTAGAGTAGGAATCAGAAGATGAAGAGCCACAAACTGTGGGTGTGAGAAGGTCAGTTCAAGAAAGAAGGCAACTAGAAAGGTATAGTCCATCTACTTTCTGTTCAAATTTTGATTTATCTATTATTGATGATGACCCCAGAACTGTGAAGGAAGCAGTAGATTCAGAGGATGGAAAAATCTGGAAAGAGGCCATGGTTGATGAAATGGCATATTTGCACAAAAATGAGGCTTGGTATCTCGTGGAGTTGTCGGTTGGAAGGAAACCCATTGGTAGCAAATGGGTGTTCAAGAAGAAGACAAATGCAGAAGGAAAGGTGGAGAAATACAAAGCTTGGTTGGTAGCAAAAGGTTATTCCCAGGTGCCAGGAATTGATTTTGGTGATATTTTTTCTCCTGCTACCAAGATAACTTCTATTAGATTACTTTTATCCGTCACTGCTGCTTTTGATTTTGAGGTAGAATAGATGGATGTGAAGAAAACATTTCTTCACGGGGATCTAGAAGAGGAGATCTACATGAAGCAACCTGAAGGCTTTGCGGTGAAGGGTAAGAAAGAACTGGTATGCAAGTTAAAGAAGTCTCTATATGGGTTAAAACAATCACCAAGGATGTGGTATCAAGAATTTGATATATTTATACGGGGACTTGGCTTCACCAGAAGCAAAGCAGATCACTGTGTGTATTTTAAATTACTTGGTGGTCGTGTTATTTATCTGGTCTTGTATGTGGATGATATGTTGTTGGTTGGAAATGACAAAGAAATTATCGAGGATTTGAAGACCCATTTGTCCTCTAAATTCAACATGAAAGATCTTGGTGCTACAAACTATATTTTGGGCATGGGAATCAAAAGAGATCAGACAAAGAGGAAGCTCTGGTTAAACCAGAGGAAGTATGTCGAGAGAATATTGCAGAGGTTTAATATGCAGGATAGTAAATTAGTGAAGGTTCATATTCCTGTAGGTGTAAATTTATCTGCTAAATAGTGTCCCAAGACACAAGAATAGGAAGAGGACATGTCTCGTGTTCCATATGCAAGTGCAGTCGGTAGCATGATGTATGTTATGGTCTATACTAGACCAAACATTGCACATGTAGTGGGAGTATTAAACAGGTTTATGTCAAAACCATGGAAGGAGCACTAGACAACAGTGAAGCGAGTTTCCAGGTATTTGTGTGGCACTAGTGATTATGGTTTGTGTTACCAAGGAAGACCAGGATTAGACAAAGTGTTGGATATTTGTGGCTTTGTTGATGTAGACCGGGCTGGAGATTTGGATCAGAGAAGATCTACAAGTGGGTATGTGTTTAACCTATTTCGAGGTGCAGTGAGTTGGATGAGTAAGAAACAATTTGTAGTGGCACTATCAACTGCAGAGGTAGAATACATGGCAACCACTCATGCAAGAAAGGAAACAATTTGGTTGTAGAGATTGTGTTCAAGTATGGGGTTAGTACAAGGAGCTATAAGGATATACTGTGACAGTCAAAGTGCAATTTTCTTGGCAAAGAACCCTGCATATCATTCAAAGACAAAGCACATTGATGTTCAGTATCACTTTGTGAGCGATCTGATAGAAGACAAAAAGGTGTTGCTCGTAAAGGTGGAAACTTTGAAGAATACTGCAGATGCATTGACAAAATATGTGATCTCTGAGAAGTTCTCTTGGTGTAGAGAGACAATGGGCGTTGCAGGGCTAGATAAATGACCAAACTCTCTTGTGGCCCCCTATGGAAAGAAAACAAGTGGGAGAATGTTGGGTTGTGTTATATTCTTTCCACGAGTAGCCCACCTAGTTAACTAGGGGGTTAGAAGGGGGGTGGAGCCCCCCCTTTCATTGCGCTGATTGCATAGCGGGGGGAGTCACAGGGGTTTGAGGGGTGCAAGTAACCCCACTCTATGTATTAGGTTGGGCGGACCTACCTATGGTTTTGTGCATGTTTTTCACACATGGTTTTGGACGCGATGGTTTTCGGTCCATGGTATTGGATGCTTCGATATGTATAAATATGTATTGTAACATTGAAAGGAACATAATGAAAAATCAGGCTAGTAGTTCCAGTTTTGGGATCCAGGGGAAATCTCCATCTATATGTGTTTTATGTGTTATTCTCTCACATTTTTTATTTTCTATGTTTTAGAATTTGTATGTAGGTAATTTCTATACAGGGTTAAAACCTACATCAATTACCAAATGAAAAGGCATACCTTTAGGTTTAGGAGGCCCACCTTCAAACATACGATCATGAAAAATGTGTGAGGGACCACATGGGTGGCTCAGGTGGCGGATAAATGGCACAACGAGCTAGTTGGTGGCTATAAGGGGTTGTTGGCTTCTAGTTGAGGACAATCTTGGATAATCTTTTTCTCTTAAGGATATCTCACACAAAATGGCGAGTAACATCTAGCTCCAACTGGGACGTGATCTCTCGAAAAAGTGGACGAACCTACTCGAATGGGAGGTCACGATAACTCTAACAATCTATTGGTTATGTAAACATGTTACCTGCACATATAATGGATGAAAAACATAGGGAAACATGATTTTGTGACGTCTCATGATTGAACATGCTTGGATTAGACCTGTTACCCACCTTTTTTTGGGTGATATCCCTAAGAGAAGAAAATTCTCCAAGATGCTCCTCAGTTGGTAGCCAATAACCCCTTCAACCACCAACTAGCTCATTGTGTCATTTCTCCACCACTTGAGCCATTCATGTGGTCCTTCACCCATATTCCATGATCGTATGTTTGAAGGTGGGCCTCCTGAACCTAAAGGTATACTTTTTCATTTGGTAATTGAGTATTATAGTTTGCTTATCATGGACACTTGTGGGCATGGATTAATGGAGGTATTTGACAGAAGAATGGGCTAGGTTTATGCTCTTGTCCCCTAGACCCCTCTTGGATGTTAACCTTGGATTCTAGTTCTGTGGGATCTCTTTTACTGACCATTTGGCTTTAGGGATGGTACTTCATGGGAAAACCTAATTTTGGTTGCATGGTCTCGCTCCCTCATCCACATATATTTCCCCCTTTCCACTCATTATAACCCCATTCATCATTTCTCCCACATGGGTCCACATTCCTCCATTGGGTCAACATAGGGTTAGCCTTCCCCCTCCCCTTTCCCACACCTTGGGTAAGGCTTGGAATGATGCCCCAAAGGTTGATGCAGCTAAAACGAAAAGTAAAAGCATAATTGGTCACACTCAATAGGAAATGTATCGCAAAATGCAAAATACGTTTGGGACAAACACAATTAGCACGTGGGAAAAACCTAATACATGGAGCTATACCCCATCGTCATGGCCATCACCCTAGTTCTTACAGGCTCTATGAGCCTCCTTCGTCATATAGGAACCCATGATTTTCCCAACCCATGGTGGGTAATGAACTGCCCTACCTTAAAAGGGGGGGGGGGTATCCATTGCTATATCTCACACATCATGCTCTTACCCCTTGAACCCCGAGTAGTTAATTAAAGAAAAATCATAAAAGTAAAAAGGAATATAAAGAAGGGTGGAAAAATCAAGGTCGGGACACCTCATGTACCATGCTTTCTCCCTCCTATGCATTATATACCCAAGTGTGGGCTTCCCTCTTACTAGCTACCATTGAACCCCAACATGTGGCCCATGGTTGTTCCTTTTCATTCCCTACTCCATTCATGTATTTACCAAATGCCACTACCTTTTGAAGGATGTACCTTAGACATATTATCCCATTTAGAAGTAAAAAACACTTATAGGATACTTGGTTAACCCCATTTGGAGCTTGGAAACATTAGTGCATGCCAAAGCCTATTACAGAAGGGCATGCCATTATGAAGTCTCCATATGTTGTCCATGATTTGTAAGCTCTTTTACTCGATTTCCTTAATGAGTTATTGTACTGGAAGGCTAGGGGACACATTCGATATTATGCATGATTTCAGGTAGTCTCCATCTTGGGTTTGGTATCCCTATGGGTCCTAACTCTCCATAGGGCTACATTGGCACATGTAGGGTGTGAGTTGAGAGCCATGGGCCTCCACAATAGTAGAAATTTTTTTTTGGATCCCCAAAGATGTCCAAAGATTGCTTGAGACTCAACTGTTGAATGAGGAAGATGCACCTAGTTCACCTTTGCCCAGTCAGCCCCACGGTTGTACCATGCACTTAGTAGATGACCCAGGACTTGTATGTTGATGTGGCATCACTTACACCATCATTTGAGCCCTTATAAATTGTCTACAGGCATCTTCAACTTACTTGGAGACCCATGACGTCACTTATGTGCCTTCACAACCATTGGGAGCACCACAGGTTTATTATGTGGAGAAAAAGGGGCCAACCCCTTTCCCCTTACTTTTGGAAGTTCAATTCATCATTTTGGCACTTACAGTCTTCACCAGGGCCCTTAGAGAGCCCAACGACATGCATCATTGATTATTCGACCTCTTGGGAGGCTTATTATTTTATTTATGAGATATTTTGGCGATCTTGTCACCAATAGATAGTTGATTGCACACTATTTTAATTGATGGGCTAATGTAGGCTCAAATTAGGTGATTCGAACGCCTAATGAGTGTATCAATAGGAGATACATGAATTCATTTGTATCATTACTTTGGATTGGATCATTCTTCTCCTTAGAGAATTTCACACATTCTTTGGGATGATTAGTTGGAGCATGGATGAATTTTGATGTTTTGATTGGAGTATTTCATCTTGGAGCTTCTTTATTGTCAAATTATTTATGGTTGGATATGTTTTGTTACATGTAAGTACACACGTTTGATGCTATTCTTGTTTTACTTTTTTCATATGCATTGAATGTGATTTCACCATATTAAGGCTAATAGATACGTTGCATAATTGAAAAATTGTGGAATTATTGTGTCTATATAACATCTCTCAATATTTAGGCCCTGTGTGTGAATAAAATCTCCTAGGGATAATTCCACCAGTGAATTTATCTTTATAAGCCATCTCATTTTGGAAATAAAAGTATAAAATTTTTGAGGTCTCTTCAGCTTGCCCTAAAGGCCAACCGAAGTAGCCCTTAAAGCCTCCTTAACTGAAATACAAGCTCATTTCTCATCTTTCTCCTAGAATCAAATATCCCCAAGCGATTAGGCATTGGTCCACCAATAGGTGATCATTCAAAGAATATTTTTTTCTCTTCCTCTCCCTTTCTCTTGTAGGTCTATACAAGTTGGGTCACCTAGGGCATCACTTTCCCCACCTCTCCCTTTCTCTTCTAGGTCTATCCAAGTTGGGTCCTCCAATTTTGAAGCCATTCCGATGGTGGAGTTGTGAGATAACCCAAGCCCTGCCTTTGAGATCAAACTTTGCCTTGGTATTCCCTAGGCTAACACCTCATAGGATCATTTTGACTCATTTAATTGGAAATTCTTGCTTTGATCCTTTCCCCTTCCTTGCCTAGGGTAAGAACATCATTGGTTGTTAGATTCTCTCTCCTTAACGTAAGTTGGGCCCCCTTGGTGTCGTGTTGTCCCATACCTTTGAAAGGTCAATTCTTCAAGAACCATTCAAGAAGTCAAGTTCAATAAGGATTTTAGGATTTGGAAACTCCTTTACAAGGGATATTCCTGTAACCTAACCCTCAAATCTTCCCCTTCTTATCCTAGAAATATTTGTACCTTGATTTAAGAGCAAGTAAGCTCCATTCTTTACCCCCTTCTAGGAAAGGATCATCGGGGTCACTTCACATCCATTTGTTGACTTATCCTTCACAAGCGACTTGCATATATTGGGTCTCCTCCCATCGATGAAATTTCGTAAAAAGTAGGGAATCTTAGCTTAGGTGACAGTGGATCAAGTCTCTATTGTTTCCCTTGGTCCAACAGTTGTCCCCTTTAGGAATACCCTTTAGGCCCCCTCCTAGCTTGAGTGGTAACATTTTTGGCGTTGTTTCCCAGGGACATGAAATATGTGTTTTGTTCCTTAAATGACATATTGACATATTATTATTGGCGACTCCATTGGAGGAACAAAGTGTTGAGAATTGGGCAGGGAAAAGATTAATTCAAATTCTCTTACATGATAACCGCTTGTGTTATATCTTTATTTATTATCTCTTTTCATCATTATTATAGTGTTAAATACATCAAACATCTATCAAAACAATAACATTAGTGACACAATAGTTAGGCTCCAAGATAGGGCTAAATCGCCTCCTCTTGAAGGGAAAACCTGCAAACCTCTTCTTATATATTCTTCATCAAACGAGTACAAAGACCATGACAAACCTTTGACCTATATTGCCTCTTTTAGACTTAGACAATATCTTCATAACTTCATCAAGCTTCATCATATAGTACTCAGCATCATCCTTTTGCATTAACACCAAATCAAAGCATCATCATAACTACATCAATCAGTATCACTTTCATATAATCATTTGAAGAATACATCACTATACTAGGGTATAACCACAAGCTACTATGACAAACATCTGTTGTGGAAACCATCGATTCTTGTGATTGGAGCTATAGAGGAAGTCATCGAGCTTCTGTGACAATACCTGAGCTCCTGTTTTGAGATGCATTTTGAAAGCTTCCTGTGATATGACCCAAAATTATGGAGGAATGTGAGCTACTATAGTAACCATCTAAAAACCTCAAAAGGAACCAAGTTATGACATTTGTTACCCATATGAAATTCTAACTGTAATGCGAAGATCTCAGACACTGTAATCATCCACCTGAAATAGCAGAGGATCCGAATTCCTGAACCCTATCATTATGCGAAGATCATGTTTGGGTATTTATAGTGGTCTATCCATCAAATAATCCAATATAAGCTATTGAAATGTTTTGTCTCCATCTATGAGCCGACGTGTCAAACATGTCACTTCTTTATGCATATGTTGAAGTCGATATGAGGATGAGTGTTCTTGTCTTCTTAGAGGACTTTTTCCTAGTGTAACATGATTGTATAAATATGATAATGACTATTATCTATTATGACAAGTCCTAAAGACATTGAGAAGAAGTCTTTGACCTATGAATAACATTTCTTACTCATGAAACCCATGATGCAGGGAATACAATAAATACATTTGTTTAGTTATTTTCATAAAATCATAATTACAAGCTATTATGAAGACTGAACCTAGTTACACTTTTTACAACACTCCCTCTTACCTAGGGAGGTATTGATAATGATACCAGGTCACATTCAAACACTTTTAGGAGATCCCATAAGAAGAGTCGGATTGGTAATGCATCTGTTTCTAGCATCATATGAATCCAACATTGTTCATAGTGCAAGGCCCTGACTTATAGCTCCCATCTCCCCATGCGATATTGAGATACAATGTTGGTGATAAAAACGACTATAGAAACCATCATCATTGTCTCCAAGGTGCATACTCCACCCAGGTGTTCACAAAGTATGACCTTCTAGGAATATTCTTGTCTTGGGTCCCCAGCCCTCAAAGAATATCGGTCCTCGACTACTCTTTCCTAGAATGCCCGATCACATTCTCCAAGAGTATTAGATGTTAGATGGTTACCCCAATCCTCCATTCTTTCTTCTCAACTGAAGACCAGAATGATGTGTCTATCTCTCCCTCTCAATTAGGGAGGATACATCCATCATGTGTATTTCTCTTCATTGCCTTCACTAAGACTTACAGTTGTTAGTCCTGGTCTAGTGCATGACACGTGAAATAGAAAAACTCAACTGTCACTCCCTCTTTAATCAGGGATGATACAGTCCAAGCTCCCTCTTAAATAGTGACTTGCAACAGCTTCATGGAACATCCAGCTACTCAGAGTAGCTTTCTTCCTTCGATGTCATGCATTTCTTCTTCATTGTGAAGTTTTCTTCTTTCGAGACTTCTTCATCAGGCAGAGACCATCCATCACTTTTATCATTTGTTTGGAGAGTGATCCATCAGTCTTCTCATTTGGTCTAGCGTTATGTCATGTTGTTATCTTCATACCATATTTCTTCTATCTTATTATATGGTCATCAACGGTGGAAGATGTATACTTCCCTTTATAAGCCCCGCACAAGCTCATCCATATATCATTCAAAATAAGAAATGAATACTTAACTCAAAATTGACTTTTTGATGGCCTTTCATCATGACATCTTCCAATTTGTATCAGCACCATGCATACATGTTTACACATCTCCCAAAGATATTCATTTTCAAGGGTCTCCATCTTTTTCAGATTTTCATTAGAATCTTCATATCTTTTCGAGATATTTCCTAGTCAAATCCTTCTTGGTCTTATGGATGTTGATTTCCTTTACCATGGTTGTATGTCTCATGATCTCTTCCTTCCTTTCTTCACATGTTTCTTTCCCAGGAGCTTCCAATTAGATTTCCTTTATTGTAGTCAACCACCTCATACTTCATATGAGGACATGTTGTGTTGATTTCATCTAGTGTGAACCATGTCCTCCAACATATTTTCGAAGGAGGAGATTCCTTTCCTTTGATCATGCTTCTCAAAATAGAGCAGTGATCCAAGTTACCCTATAACCATACAACATGACATTCTAAAATCAAATATAAGCATACATACCTCATTTACCTTTAAGTCATCTAGGCTTCTTTCAGCAGCTTCCTTGATTGACTAGGTCTTCAACCCATTGATTTGCTTTACCTCTTATGTCATCATACCATCATCCCATGAATTCCACAAGTTGGAGTTCTTGATGAAACACTTGCTTTCGCTCTAGATCTGTGAATTCTTCGATGAGGATTCCATTAGAGAATCTTGAGGATCTCCCATATCCTTATTCAACAAATGCTTCCCTTTTGACTGATGTATGATGAGACTTGACCCGGATGACTTCTTCCTTTTATCTTTCAATGAGGTCACCAAGAGCTATATTCTTCAAGTTGAATACCATAGATTTTGTTCCACCAGTCCTTCATGTTTCCTTACGAGCTCTTGCTTCTAATGCTTCTCTTCCTTGGACTTCCTTCTTTCAGCTTCCTCTACTTCTTCGGTGAAATGGAATTTTTCCCTATCCTTATTGTTATTGTACTTCTTAGTCTAAGAACAATATTTCCTGTAAAGTACATAATATTTTACTTCCATAGCAATGAATTTCAGCTATGCTCTTTTTCCCTTTTCTGAGTACCAGAATTTTTCAAACTTCCTTTCCTTCCAGCAAATGTTTAAGTCCTCAATACTTTTTCCCTCAACTTGTCTTATTATATCTTGCATATAAATCACAAGTTGAATGAGGTAACTTAATTATCCCATGAATGTTTTTACCCTCGTGATGATGTCACAAGTTCTTGTTTCTAATGGTTCTAGGATGTCACATTGCATCTTATTGTAGACATAAATTATGCAGGGTCTAGGAGCCATAAAGAGCCATATAGTGGGAGAGACTATCTTAATGATTTCTTACTACCTCTTACCATGGAATTACTTTCATCAGCTCCTCCTATCCTTTCCAGTGATATGAACTTTCTTTGTAATATTCATAATTCATCTTCCGATTTCTTTGATGTCTCTAATATTGTTTATGTGAGAGTACCTTAAAAGTTCCTTTCCATGAATTCAAAGGAGACATTTTTCATTGATAGTTTCTATGAATTCACCTATCTATGAGGACTATGACAATCCTCATTATTCCATGCAAGGACCTTTGGTCACCCAACCAGCTTATCGATTTCCTTGCAAAAGGAAGTCATTTAACCAAAATTGATTATAAGCATGAAAGATACTTGCTTGGCACGTGAAGATGAAATAATCACCTTGATTATGTTGAAAGTGGTTGAAGTAGATGCATTGATGCTTCCTCTAGATGAGATCCTTGTTGCAATGATAGGAATCTTTCCTTCTTGCCTTCAAGATACTTCGACTTATACATCTGATCCTTATGATTAACAAATTGTTAACATACTTGAGATGGCATTATATTTCTATCACACAAGTGGACTGTGGAACATTGTAGCATTATTTTGAAGATGCAGCATCGTGTAGAACCATAGAGCATTGAGATCACTTACTATGAAGATCACCTTATAGTATCAAGACCCATCACTATGCATTATTATGATTGTCTCAACGGATGCGTTCATTCCACATCGAGCACTGTCCATACAAACTATGACTGTGGTATAGTGAGAACTATTTTTGAGCATTGTGCTGTAGATGATCTGCTTCTATATGTCATCGAGTATGTATCATCAAGTTCTCAAGACTATGAGAGGCATCGAAATTGCTACCATGTACCTGAGTTCTGAGCACTATGATATAGCATCGAGACTTCATCTTTTGACTGAGATTACTCAACCATCTTGTGATCTTTTATTGTGGCACCAAGATACTTTTTGTCCCAACATCATAGCACCGAGACTGTGGGTAGTATGGAACCCGAGACTATTGTCATGAAATTATCTGAGAAATTCAGATATGTATCCAAACCAGTCTCACTGTAGTACTTATCCTAAATTGTCTTACTGTAATACACAACCGAAATTGTAGTCCTGTAGCCTTAATCTAAGTTGAGGTATTGTAGTCTAGGTCCGATTTTATTCCTGTAATCCTATTCAAGGCAGTTCTTAATTTGAGACTCTGTATCATCAAACTATGATACATGACAACGATATATGTAGGTGATTTTATCTCCATTCATGACTGTAAACCAATCCTTGAGTGTCACTGTAACCATAACTTAGAAGCCCTTAGTTTGATTGTAACCATAGCTCTGATTCCATGTTGAGAATTGGGTAGGGAAAATATTAATTCAAATTCTCTTACACAATAACTGCTTGTGTTATACCTTTACTTACTATCTTTGTTCATCAATATTATAGTGTTCAATACATCAAACAAATATTAAAACAATAATATCAGTAGCACACTAGTTAGGCTCCCAGCTAGGGATAAACTCCTCCTATTAAGGGGAAAAATTGCAAACCTCTTTGTATAGATTCTTCATCAAATGAGTACAAAGACCATGAAAAACCTTTGACCTATATTTACTCTCTTAGACCCAGACACAGTTACCCTCTTCATCATCACCATGCTGCATCATGTAGCACTTAGACAATATCTTCATGACTTTACCGAGATTCATCATATAGTACTGAGCATCATCCTTTCACATTGACATCATATATGAGTATCATCATAACTACACCAATAAGTATGATTGACATATAATCATCTAAATAATGCAACACTATACTTTGGTATAACCCAAAGTTACTATGACAATCATCTGCTATGGAAACCATCGATTATTGTGATCCGAGCTACTGAGGAAGCCATCGAACTTTTGTGAAAATACCCGAGCTCCTGTTCTGAGATGTAGTTCGAAATATTCCTATAATATGACCCAGAATTATAGAGGAATGCGAGCTACTATGGTAACCATTAGAAAAACTCAGAAGAACCGAGTTATGATCTTTGTTACCAATCTGAACTTCTGATTGTAATGTGAAGATCTCAGAGACTATAATCATCCACCTGAAATTGCAAAGGATCCGAATTCTTGAACCCTGCCTTTATGCGAAGATCTTGGTTAGGTATTTATAGTGGTTTGTCCATTAAATGGGCCAACATGAGCTATTGAAACATTGTTTCTCCAATTATGAGCTGACGTTTCAAACATGTCAGTTCTTTATGCACATGTTGAGTCCGACATGAGGATGGTTGTTCTTGTCTTCTTAGAGGACTTCTTCAAGTGTAACATGATTGTATAAATATGATAATAACTCTTATCTTTTATGACAAGTCCTAAAGACATCAATAAGAAGTCTTTGACCTATGAATAACACTTATTTCTCATGAAACCCATGATGCAAGGAATATAATAAATACATTTTTCTCTTCTTTTCATAAAATCATAATTACAAGTTATTATGAAGACCGAACCTAGTTACACTTTTTACAACATAAATCCCTAGTTATTTATTAAGCTTTAAAGTTAATTCTTGTAGGGTGACGCAAGCATCTATCAAGGCACTTTAATTCACCTTGGCTATTCCATTTGAATCCTAATATGAAAAATCATAGAAAATGGACTATTGTAAAATATAGATTGATCTTGGTCCTACATTTGCAAAACTCACTGACCAAGACTTTCAAGAACTACAAAAGAATGGAGATAATTTTGTAGAATATTATCAAAATGTATTGGAAGGTATGGATATAGAATTCATGCTTGTGTTTCATAGATCACAACAAGTACAACTTGACATGATGAAGGATGTCTATGAGAGGGATCCTAGTCGCCTCTTTGACTTGGCTTTCTTGACCTATTCTTTGAATATTCTAAGTGACCTAATCAATGATAGATGTTGTAGTCAACCAAAGGGTAATCAATCATATGATATTGGAGAGAGATTGAGTGTAGATGGGCGTGATGAGAAAAAATTGGTTATATAATTTGAAGATAATGACAATGATAAAGGGAATATCTCCTCCAAGGATGATGATGAGTTGGATCTTGTGAGCCTCCAAATCACTCAAGAAAGAATCGATGAATATAGTAGCTTGTGTAGAGGGATAGTAAGGGAATTCAATTGTAATGAAGTATTCTCCCATTGATATGATGAAGAGGTGAATCTTCATAAGATGAAATGTAAATATAAAGAGAAGCCTACTAATGCTCTCCTCCTAGAAGCATATTACCAAAATCATCTAACAAATACCTTAGCCATTATTCTTTGAGAGAAGAGAGAAGATGAGAGGTCCCGCTTGTCAACCAACCAAGACGAAGATGAACTTGAGGATCTCGATGATGAGAAGAAATATGAGTACTCGTTAGGGCCATAAGATGAAGAGGATGATTTTGGGAGCATGTGTGTTGAGGAAGTTTAATGATCCTTGCAGTACTTGAAAAAGTTCCCCAATCTATATTCTCCCCCTTGATTTGAACGAAGTATCTTTACAAACTCTCTTGTCCAATTTTCTGCGATTGGTTTTGAATTCTTTGAAATACTCAAAAACATCACTCTTTTTGCTGAGGAAGTACACCCAAGTGTACCTTGTGCAATCATCAATAAACAACACAAAATAATAAGCTCCTCCTAGGTATCTAGTATGCATCGGTCCACAAACATCATAATGCACAAGTTCTAATACATCTCTTCTTCTCCTATCAGAATTAGAGGGGAATTCATCTCTGTGAATTTTACCTAATGAACAACCTTCACAAGCAGCATATTCATTCTTTAACATATCGATACCTTCAACCATACTTTGTTTCTGCAGCAACAATAAATCATGATAATTGATGTGACTATCCCTATGATGCCAAATACTTTCTGTTGACATAGTTGTAGAAGTCAGTGCTTGATGACTTTTGCTGGTTACATCAAACTTGTACATGCCTCCAACTCTTACTCTTGAAGCAACAGGTTTGCAGTGATCCAACAAATATTTCACTATGCAATGTGTTTTGAACAATTCAACCTTCAAGTTTTGATCTGTAATTGTAGACACAGAGATAAAATAATTCTTGATCCCAGACACATACATAACATTATGTATGCACTTGATGCTTCCATTTGGTAAAGTCAAAGGTATATCACCATATCCCATGATCTTATATGCATGATCATTTCCAAGGTAGATATTTCCACAATTGTTAATCTACTTGAAGATTTTGTACAAATCCTTATTGCATGTCATATGAATGGACGCTCCAAAGTCCACAAACCATGTATCAGCATCATCCATTTCAGTAGACAACGCAACGTTAGAGACAAGTAACTTGAGATATTTTAGATCATAATTCAGGGCTTCTCCTACAAAATGTCATGATTGTCCTCTATGTTTATGCCTAGATTCATCATTTCTCTTCTCATAACAGTCTTTGGCAAGATGCCCACTTCTTCCATAGTAAAAATATTTTATTCCAGATGACATACCTTAATTTGATTTCGGAAATGGCCTTTTCTAAGATGAGCTTCCTCCTTTCTTTGCTCCTCCATTTTTCCTGTTGAAGAATTACTTCTTTGCCACAAGTTCCAAATCTATATTCTAAGGCTACAAGTTCTTGTGCCTCTCTTCTTCCTACAATAGCACCTGTCAATTCCTTGAAGTTTGGAGCTTTCTCTCTTGATGTAAGACCTGTAATAAACATTTGGTAATCTTTCGTTGAATTTAAGCAAAATTCCTTGCCTTAAAGCTTAAGCCCCTGGTTGGCCTCAAAGAGTCTTTCGTCAAAGACTCTTCATCATTTATCGAAGAGCTTAAGGAAATAAAGCTTGACCCTGAGGACATTCTTGTGAGTTTTGATGTGGTATCCCTTTACACTTGCATTCCTATAAAAGAGGCCATCGATATCATCAACTGCCTCATGGACCTTGATACTGCTCGTTTAGTTGAGAGCTATCTCACTTCCACTTTTTTCAACTTTGAGGGTGAGTTCTTTGAGAAACCCTATGGTGTTTCCATGGGCTCCCCCTTGTCCTTGGTTGTTGCTAATATTTTTATGGAAGATTTTGAATCCAAGGCTTTGGCCTCAACCCGTCTCTTTCCCAAGCTTTGGAAGAGATTTGTGGATGACACGAGTGTCATCTGGTCCCATGGCCAAGAAGAGTTGGATATTTTCTTCAATCATACCAACAATCAATCCTCCTCCATAAAGTTCACTATGGAGCAGGAATTTGATGGGTACCTACCCTTCCTCAATGTTCTCATCTTGATGACTGATGACAGTTAGGTTTCCCACCAAGTGTTTCGGAAAAAAAAAACTCATACTGAGCAGTATCTTCATGCCAGTTCCCATCATTTCCCCGCTCAAAAGTTGGGTGTTCTCAACACGCTAGCTACTCAAGCGCTCAAAATCTCTGATGAAAAGAGCCTCGATAAAGAGAAGGCTCATCTCCTTAATGTTTTTGCTAATAATGGTTAGAGTAGAAACCTCGATCAGAAAGATTTCCTCAAAGCCCGCAAGAATTCCTTAGTCAAGAAAGACCCTAAAGAGCGAGTATCAGGGGTTCATCTCCCTTTCATCCAGGGGACTACTGATAAGATTGCTAGAATTCTTAGGAAGCATAAAGTTCCCTCTACCTTTAGACCCCTTCACACCATTCGTAGCTCCCTTAGATCTGTAAACGACTTGGTTGACCCCAAGGACATGAAAGGTGTCTATTTTATTCCATGTTCATGTGGGACCCAATATGTTGGTGAGGGCTCTATTAATCAAAGGATTAATGAGCACTCAGCCAACATAAAACACAGGAGGACCCGGTCTGCCGCCCTGGCCGAACATGTGAAGAAGACTAAGCACCATGCATGCATTGAGGAGGCTCGTGTTATTTCCAAGGTGGTGCATTTCCATCACTGGAAATTTAGGGAAGCCATAAAAGTCGAAAGAAGGCCAAGCAACCTCAATAGAGATGGCAATTGGAAAATTAGTAGTTGTTGGATCCCTACCCTCTCTTCCTAGCCACGTCCCCACCTTTCCCCCCTTCCCCCCATCCATGGACTGGGTCTTCGTTGTTCCCTCTCCTCCTCTTAATTGGTCGTTTTCCTTTTTTCCCTTCTCGTCTCTCTATTTTAGTTTCTTTCACTCCCTCGAGATGATTAGTCCTTTTCATTAACCCTATTAATTATGAACATTCTTTCTATTCCTCGTCATTGATTTTAGCAGGTAAATTTCTTCCCCCACCCCCTTTTTTTAGGAATTAACCAACCCTATTCTTCTTTTAGGATTTTAAGAATTTTTCCTCTTCTCAATTCTTTTAGATTCCTTAATCTTAATTATTGGTCCTTTATTTAACTTATTAGGTTTAATAAGCCACTAAGATATATTTATATATATCCATATTATATCATTAATTTTTGTTTTTTTAGAGAGGTCTATTAATAGGTTAGGATCTTGTGAGTTAATTCTTACAATTTCTATTTATGATAATATTACAAGAAACTAACTTGCATAATAACTAGCTAACTATTTTTTTATATATTATATTTAATTCCGAAAGTAGATATTTCATGTTCCATATGATATAATGATCTAATAGGTTTGATATATAGCTAATTCAAATATACATATATATTTAATTAGTATCCATAGATATATAATATATATAAAATATATAAATATATATAAATATATATAATTATATCATTTGATTTTGTTTAGATCAATGTAACAGGTTTAGGGTGTTTCATTTTTTGTTTATGATAATATATACAAGAATAACTCGCACAGTTAACTAAATAAGTTTATATATTTATATTCAATGGAAAGTATATATTTACATATTATTCCATATTATATTAATGATTTAAGGTTTCTGATATATAGCTATTTCATAATATACATATATATTTAATTAATATTCCATTTTAGTAATTTGTTAGGTAATAAATATAACAAAAAACTAAATTTCATAATTATTAACTTACCATTTATTTATATGATTATAATTGGAGAAAAAGACCTTGTAAAAACTAATTTATTCATGCTCTTAATTTTAAATACAATATTTACCTGTAATCAAATGTTGGTAATATATATACAATAATTTTTTGTAATAATTATAACAAAAATAACTTTTCCTTTCCCTCGGTTTAGTCAGTTTGGCTAGTCAAATTTAGTCATTTCTCAGTCAAATTTCCGAGTCCGATATAGCCATTTCCTAATCAAATATAGTTGTTGGAAGATATGATCTCCTTATTTAGCATGCAGACGTGATCTGATTCTTCAACTTGAGGATGAACCACACTCATTGGTTCTAAAAGCGTTGACAAAATTATTGTAATGTGATTTCCGCCAAAACAATCTTCTCAAAATCTAGTAACCTTTTGACATTCCAATTGACGTGATTGTTATGAGACCTATGTCTCCCAACTTATTTTTCAATTCTTTAATTCTAGAAATAAAGGCATTAACAAATCTGTTCTCTTTCCTTTTAATGTATAAGAGCTTACTTTTCAAGAAGAGAACTCGATTTGTGTTTTTAATATCATTTAATTCCTTCAGTGTATTACAAGTTTCAATAGAAGTCTTACAATCATGAATATGAGGAATTATGATATCTTTGACAGATATTCTAAGAAATACCTTTGATTTATTTTCTTGCTTCTCCCAATCTAAATTATTCCAGCTATCGTTCCTACAGAAGCTTTTGCTTCATCCCACTCTGTAAAAAAGCTTCATCCCACTCTGTAATAGTCTAGGTGCCGTAGCATTCTAGTAGTGTGTAGCTTGAATTTCCAGTTGACATAGTTTGTGCGATCTAGTTTTTTTTGGCTTCGTTCACGTAGGTCTCTGCAAGAGAATTGACCATCTTCTTCCAATGTCTTTCGAAAGTAATTCCACTAGCTTCAGAAGCTAAAGAAAAAAAGTATTAAAACTGCTTTATCCACATAACAAAAAAAAATATCACAACTCGTTTCAAAAAAGGACTTCAAATTAATGCTCCCATTAAACAAATATGAGAACGCCCACTAATATATATATATATATATATATCAAAGCCCTTTTATATAAACTCTCCATTCATTTTGTCTTAAGAATATATACAATGGAAACTGAATATACATAATTTCACGCTCATAATAAAATGCTTCACTTGTACCACCACACTTTTGGAAGGAGGAAGGCATTGCATCACAAGAATTTCAGTTTAGTAAGGTTCACCTCTTTCAACGCACATTACATTGTGAGTCGACAGCATTGTTGAATTGAATTAGGTAAACGACAAGCTCCAAAAAAAAATCAAATGCACCAGATTAATTAACAACAAACCAAAGGAAATTGCTTCTCACTGTCATAGATCTGTTACACACTTGTCTGGGGACTGTGAATCCGTTCTTCTTCCAAGCACGCCTCCTCACGCTAGCTGTTGTGCTGCAACAACGAAGAAAAGCTTCCCAAATCTTATCTGAAGCAACAACAAAGAAAACATTGCGGAGTTGCAACCTAATCTCCTCACACTGGCCCAGATCGGGAAGCTCGCCAGAACCTCCACGGATCTCCACACACCTCCGTCGGCCCTCCTCACGCAACTTAAAAAAAAACGTAGATCAACAAACCTCCACAATTGGCATCATAGACAGATGAGACAGATCTGTAATATCACTGTGCTTCTGCACCTCTGTAGATGAAAAATGACGCAACAACCTGCCCATCTGATCTACTCCTTATCTCTCCATGGTGCTTCTTGCTCAACGTTCCAGCGTTCTAGAATTTAAAACTGTGAACCCTCGAGCGCCGAACAATAGATCACTCACTTTGACTGTCAAGATTACAGAGGCTACAGGACTGGAACACTCACGTTGGTCATTGAATGAAGAGTGAATCTCCGAAGCCCACGCCCAGACACAACTCCACAGGCAGATCTCCTAAGCTACAATTCTATTTTCACAGCACTATCTTTGGGATAGGTTCCTTTCACCCAATTCAATGACCAAAAATATAACAGTGCTTCTCCAACGCTCACACGACCCACAGCATTGATACCAACACGACCTGATGAGACACCCTTCACACCAACCTTACTCGGCACATCACTCCCCCTCGATTCTCCCTATGCTCTGATACTAACTAGAAATAATGGAATACAAAATTGAATGAGAAAAATTGGCAGGCCTCAGGTGAGGAGAGCCTAAGGCCGCCCACAGTCCTGATAAATTAGTTGAGTTAACAACAATTAATTACAACATTATAAGGATGTATAGGACTAGACATTATAAGGATGTATAGGATTCGGATAGTTAGAACTAATTCCTAAAAATCAGAAATAAATCTTTAATTACAACACGTAGCTAAACAATTATCTATTTTTCCATGTGTATTGAATATATAAGAAAATGGTAAATATTCTTTAAGTGTTATATTTTTTTGCTCCACTATGCCTTTTTCAAATCCATTATTTGATATTGTGTTAAAAAGCCAATTGCATATTTTCTCAACTTTTTAATATTAAGATTTAGCTCCATTTCCAAGTGCTTTGCCTTTTTTTTCTTTGAAGTTCCTTGATCTTGTCATGTCTTCATCCTCCTCCAACTTCTCTCTATTTCTTTCTTTCCATATCTCCAAGAGGTAAAATCTTGGAGAGAAAATTATTCACAAAATGCATATTGATTTTGATGGTCATGGTTATCCATTTGCCAAGTCCAAATATATTTCATAAAACAAAGACCCTGTACTTCTCAAACTTATTGAGGATAATAATGTTGCTATGACCAATGATGTACAAAGAGATGTCCTTAAAACTTCCAAATTAATAACACTAATTGACATCCTAGTTTTAATGCTAGAAACAAAACTTCTTAAATTATTTGTTTGAGATAACAGTGGAAATTTGGCTTTAAAAAAAATAAACCCATAAAATATGAAACTAACACCAAAAATGAGGTAGAGGAAAAGAAATTAAGTGGATACTAGCCAACAAGAATTGAGATCAACAAAATGTTTTATAAATACCTACCACACTATCACTTATCTTAAACACTTAAAAAAAACCTAGAATTGGAAACTACCATAGTCATCCTCTCATTACATTTCTTTCCATACACAAGAATGACATGCCTACAACTTATCTAAAACAGTTACGCTCGAGTCGTTATCTAATCACATTTCTCTAAAGATGCCTACAAAAGAAAAAGAAAAGTGAATGAAAAAGTTAGAAGAGAAGTGAATGTAAAGGTTAGAAGAAAAACGCTCAGCCCATTTTTTCAAATAAAATCATCAAAAGAACTTATCCCTATCAAAAAGATAATTAAAATTCACATTTTCAGTCTATTTATTAAATTTTTTGAATATTATGAAACAACCTCTTTATATAAACTTAATTAGCAATGTAAATCACTCAATCATTATTATAATTTTTATACATTAAATTTTAATTTTTGAGATTCCTTTCGAAATAAATAAAATATTTTCGATTATTTCTAGTTTTAACTCTCACAATTACTGTGTATGCATATGTCACTCCTATGTGTAAATATATGACATTATAAACTATAAAATATCAAACCTGCTTTATTTTTTAGACCGAAATTGTAAATATATGATATATTATAAACAATAAAATATTAAACCTGCTTTATTTTTAGATAGAAATGGTTATCATGTTTGTTTTATTTACAAAGAATATTATAGGTATGAAATTATTATTACGAGGTGTAGATTAATTTATATGAGTGGGGTTTAATTTCAATCAAAGTTTCAAATTCAAATTTCATGAGAATGGAATTCATTTTTGGGAAATTAAAAATATCTCAATGTGTGTTCATGATTATAGTGATAGCATCCCATTAATAGGTAATCATTCTTCTATCCAATAGACAATGGTCTAAGCTCAAACTAATCACTAGAATATTAATACTAAAACCGGAAAAAAGAACTTTCAAACTTCTAATTTGGGTGTTGTGGATGGAAATTACTTTTGGGGGAACTCCCTACCACATTCAAACCTCATGGGGAGGGGTTGAGGAGGAAATTATTTTTGGGAGAACTATAACTATCTCCCCACCAGGTTCAAACCTCATGGGGAGGGGTTGAGAATGGAAGTTATTTTGGGGGAATTGAAACTATCTCCCCACCAAATTCAAACCTCATGGGAGAGGTTGAGAATGAAAAATATTTTTTGGGGAATTGAAACTATCTCCCCGTGAAATTCAAGCTAGTGGGAGAGGTTGAGGATGGAAATTACTTTTGGGGGAATTAAAACTCTTTCCCCACCACGTTCAAACATCATGGGAGGGGTTCATGATGGAAATAACTTTTGGGGGAATTGAAACTATCTCCCCATCGAGGGCAAACCCCATGGGAGGGGTTGAGGATGGAAATTACTTTTCGGGGAATCAAAACTATCTCAAGAAGCATCCAAGTTCAGTCAAGCTTTGCACAATCCTAAAGATAACATCCCACTAATAAATAAATCATTCTTTCACCCCATAGACTTTAGATCAACTCAACCTAATTTCCCAAGAAAAAAATATTCAAAATAAAATAAAATCATAGAGAAAAATTAAAAATGACAGCTACTTTTATAAAAATTAAAAGTATCTCAAAATTCAATCAAATTTTACACAATTCAATAAATAAATCAATCACTCTTTCATTGAATAGATTAAATTTAACTTAATTACCAATCCAAAAATACCTTAAATACAAAATAAAATAAAATAAACATGATTTTTATACGGAAATAAAAATGTTAATACTAAAACCTTGAAAAAAATTCCGTGTCAAACAAAAAACTTCGGTACTTCTGATATGGATGACAATTCGCTCGAGAGTTAAAAGTCGAAACAACATTAAAAAAAAATATTTTTATACAAAAATAAAAATATTAACACTAAAACCTTGGAAAAAATTCCAATTGTCTAAGAAAAAAGTAGTTCTGATCTGGGTGACAATTCACTTGAGAGTTAAAAGTTGAAAACAACACGCTCAAAGTGCTCGTATGAATTCTAAATTTTATTATAATTTTTATTCTATTCTATATTTTTTATATATTTTTACTCATAATTTAGTCTAATATCGATGACAGTTCACTAAGCGTTAAAAATTGAAGAACATATTCCAAGGGCTCGTATGAATTCTAAATTTTATTTCATAAATTTATTTATTTATTATTTTTCATCATAATTTTATTTATAATTTTTTCTAATATCCGTGACAATTCACTAAAAGTTAAAAGTTGAAGAGCACGCTTCAGCTGTTCGGCTGAATTCTAATTTTTAGCACGCTTCAGCTGTTCGGCTGAATTCTAATTTTTATTCGGATATTTTGTTCAATTTTTTTTTTTTTAATGTGAGACCATCTTGATTTGAGGATGCAAATGAAGTGAATTTAAATTTAACGTTATCATGAGTCAATTGTGAGTTTTTTTCACTATTCACGTGCTAACGCTTAGCTTCCTTTATTATCCACGTGTCAAATGCGCGGGGCTCTAAAATTTAACCGTTTTGGGGAGCGGAGAGTAAAGCTCTATAAATTTCCTGTCATTGGCATTCCGGGTATCATTTGTTTGAATTTTGAATTCGAATCTCTTGTTTGTGAGTGATCTTTGTTTGTGTATTTCGT
The DNA here is from genome assembly GCA_000404065.3 of Pinus taeda. Taxonomy (NCBI): domain Eukaryota; kingdom Viridiplantae; phylum Streptophyta; class Pinopsida; order Pinales; family Pinaceae; genus Pinus; species Pinus taeda. The sequence continues at coordinate 19,978 of APFE031321083.1, read as the reverse complement.
GTGTGAAATGACTTCTATTTTTCTATGTTGCAGTCTTTCTCTGTGTGCTCAGTATTTGTGTGTGTATATATAACCTTTGTGTGTGTATGTAGTGTTCGTTATGCCTGACACTTGAAAGGGTTTTGTGACAGGATTTTCTGGAATAAAGCATTTTTTACGCTTGGTGTTCTAACATGATATCTATCAGCTTCTCAAACGGGTAAGCAAGAGAAGATATGTTTCTTTCCTAATGTGTTTAGGGTTTTATGTGAGAATTAATTATGTTACTTGATTAAACACAAGTTTAAACGTGAAATACAATTATGGAATAATACGTCCCTTGTTATTTGCAGCGAAAATATATGACAGAGATTGCAGGGAAGAGAAGAGAAGACTCTTCAGGTAAATATTTCTCTCTCTTTTTTTTTTATTTTTAGTTTTTTCCCTTTAATTCCTTTTCCTTTGGCAAGTTATAAAGCCAAAAAAAATTGGAGGTTCAAAGGTTTGGATGCTTCGATGCTCGGACTTTAAGCAAAAGTTATAATTATGTTAAGTATTTATCTTGGTAAGAGTTGTTTTCTTTATTTCTTTAATTTGTCCCTGTCTTTATTGTAACAACCATTGCATGCTCTGGGTCTTACTAGCCTGTCAACCATGATAATTTTAAGTTTATGTGTGTATTTCTTGCTGGTGGGCAGAGGCCTTGCAATTGATAAGATATTTATCAAGCCTATTCTTTATATTTGTCTAAAGAATAAGCGCTAATCTGCGAAAGGAGGAGGACGTGGAGGGGGGAGTGGGAGGAGGCGGTGGTGGTTGGAGAGGAGGGGGCGGTGGTGGTTGGAGAGGAGGTGGTCGTGGTGGTGGAGGGGGAGAGTAGGGGGAGGTAGGAGAGGTGGTAGAAGAGAGGGATCTGTGAAAGGAGGAGGTGGTGGAGGAGGAGGAGGAGGCGATGCTGGTTGAAGAGGAGGTGGTGGTGGTGGTTGAAGAGGAGGTGGTGGTCGTGGTAGAGGGAAGGGGAAGGTGGAGGTAGGGGTAGAGGTAGAGGAGGCGAGATTGGAGGAGGAGGAGGGGGAGGTGCGAGACGGAGGGAGTGTTGCAAGAGGAGGGGTGGTGGGCAAGGGGGTAGTGGGGGAGTAGAGGAGGGACAGAGGAGGATGAAGGGGTGGGGGTGGTGATGGTGGTGGGAGAGAAGGGGGTGAGGGAGAGGCCAAGGGAGGAGAAGTTGGCACCATGGTAGCAAAGGGGGTGGAAGAGCAAGTGGGGGGTTAAGCAAGTTGTGTTCGTGGAGGTGGAAGTAGAGGAGAGGAGAGGTGGTGGTGGTGGAGGTGGAGTAGGAAAAGGGGGGAGAGATGGGAGAGGAGGGGAAGGGGAAGAGAGTAGGGTGGAGGAGGAGGAGTAGTGGGGCATGAGGTTAGGGATGGTGGGGAAGGAGAAGGGGGTGGAAGAGGAAGAGGAGGTGGGAGAGGAGAAGGTGGAGATTGGGGAGAGGATGTGGGAGATGTAGGAAGGAGGAGGTGGAGGTGATGGTGGTGGTGTGGAGAGGAGGAGATAGAGGCCAAGGAAAGGGGGTGTAGGGTCGAGGTGGGAAGGAGGAGGTGGAGGTGACATTGGTGGTGCGGAGAGGAGGAGATAGAGGCCAAGGAGGGGGGTGTAGGGTCGAGGTGGGAATGGGGGATTCAAAGGAGATGGAAGGTGGTAAAGGAGAGGAGAGGGTGTGGGAGGAGGAGAGGTGAGAGGAGAGGAAGAGGACGCGGGGGACGAGGAGGGAGAGGTGGTGGTGGTGGTGAAGGTAGAGGAGACAAGGAGGGGAGGAGGTAAAGGAGTTGGGAGAGCAGTGGAGGAGGAGGAAGAGGAGGGGGTTGAGGGAGAGGAGGAGGTTGTGGGAGAGGAGGAGGAGTGGGGGATGGGCTAGGGGGAGGTGGTGAAGGTTAAGGAGAGGAGGTGGTGGTGGGGAGAGGAGGAGGTGGGAGAGGTGATGACGATGAGGAGGAGGAGGAGGAAGAAGAGGGGGTCGGAGAGGTGGAGGTCGAGGAAAGGAGGTGGGAGAGGAGACGAAGAGGAGGAGGAGGCGGGACAGGGCGAGAAGGAGTACGATTGGGAGGTGGTGTGGGAGAGGAGGGGTAGGTGGCCTGGGAGGAGGTGGGAGAGGTGGAAATAGAGGTCGAGAAGAGGGGGAAAAGGGGAGAAGGAGTAGGAGGAGGGGGTTGTGGGAGAGGAGGTGGAGGAGGAGGAGGTGTGAGAGGTGATGAGGAGGAGAAGTAGGAGGTGATGGCGAGTAGAGGAGAAGGAGGTGGTGGTGGTGGTGGGGAGAGGAGGAGGTGGAGGTCAAGGAGAGGTGCGAGAGGTGATGATAAGGAAGATGAGATAGGAGAGGGGAGAATTGGGGAGGAGAAGGAGGTGGTGGTGGTGGTGGGGAGAGGAGGACGTGGAGATCGAGGAGAGGTGTGAGAGGTGATGGTAAGGAAGATGAGATGGGAGAGGAAGGAATTAGGGTGGAGGAGGAGGTGGGGTTATGGGAGAGGAGGTAGAGGAGTAGTTGGAGGAGGAGGTGTGAGAGGTGATGAGGAGGAGGAGGTGGTGGTGAGGAGAGGAGGAAAATGTGGAGTTCAAGGAGAGGAGGAAAATGTGGAGTTCAAGGAGAGGTGGGATAGGTGATGAGAAGGAAGATGAGATGGGAGATGAGGAGGTAGTGAGGATGGGGGAGAAGATGGGAGAGGAGGGAATCAGGGTGGAGGAGGAGGTGGGAGAAGTGATGAGGAGGAGGAGGTGGTGGTGAGGAGAGGAGGAAAATTTGGAGTTCAAGGAGAGGTGGGATAGGTGATGAGGAGGAAGATGAGATGGGAGATGAGGAGGTGGTGGGGGTGCATGAGAAGATGGGAGAGGAGGAGGTTGGGGTGGAGGAGGGGGTTTTCGGAGAGGAGTAGGAGGAGGAGGTGTGGTAGGTGATGATGAGGAGGAGCATGTGGTGGTGGTGGTGATGGTGGGGAGAGGAGGAGGAGGAGGGGGTAGTGGGAGAGGAGAGGAAAGGAAAGGAGAGGAGGAGGAGGAGGGGGTAGTGGGAGAGGAGAGGAAAGGAAAGGAGAGGAGGAGGAGGAGGAGCAGGAGGGAGCAAAGGAGGAAGAATATGAAGTGGTGGTGCCGGAGGAGGAGGTAGAGGTAGAGGAGAGGAGGGGGAGAGGGAAAGGAGATGTTAGAGGGAGGAGGAGGAGGAGGGGGTTGTAGGAGAGGAGGAAGAGGATTTGTGATGGGTTAGGCAATGAGGGGGAGGAGGGGAAGAGGTGGAGGGGGAGGCAAGGGTAGAATGGGGTGGGAGGGGAGGAGGTGGAGGTAAAGGAGAGGTCCAATAACATCTTATTCCCCATACCTCACAAAACCTTAGAATCTATGACTAACCAAAAACTTATAAGCCTGAATTTTCTCTTAGACCCATAATTAGTGTCATAGGAGCCCCCACCCACGCTCTTAGTATGTATCTTGCCTCCAAGCTTCAAAAATTTGTTGGGTCCACCCTCAATTTCATTAAAGAGTCATCTAATTTCATTTGTAATACTAAAGAAATTCATGTCAATGATCTTGACATTCTTATTAGATTTGACATCATCCCTCTTTTTACTAAAATCCCTATGTCAAGAGCCATTGATCTAATTTATGAACTTCTTGTTTTTGAAACTCCTAACTTGGTTGAGCTTCGCCTCTCATAAAACGTCTTTTCTTACAAAGGAACCATTTATGAGAAAAATGAAGGTACGACAATGGGTTCATCTCTTTCTCCTGGTGTGGTGTGGCTAACATCTTTATGGAATACTTTGAGGCTAAAGCTTTGGACTCTTGGCATCTAAAGCCTAAATGTTGGTTCATGTTTTTTGATGACACTTTTTTCATTTGGAAACATGGTACATCTGCGGTCGATACCTTTCTCTTGCATCTCAACAACATTTCCCCTCATATTCAATTCACAATGGAAATTAAAACTAATAATTCTCTACCCTTCTTAGATGTCCTTACCACCCAACTTTCTGATGGTTCCATAACCCATCAAGTTTATAAAAAAAATACCCACAGTGATTGTTATCTTCATGTCCATTATAACCACCACCCATCCCAAAAATAATGACTTCTTAAAACTCTCATCTCATGTGACCTTAAAATTTCCACTCCCCAATTCCTTCCCTCTAAAAGAGACCACGTGTTCTAATATTTTAGAGCCAATGGCTATTCCTCTTCTCAGATCAGTAAAGTGTTCCAAATAATCTCTAATCCCAAATCCATCAACCCTCTTTCCTCTCCTCCTCTGGGCAAAGTTTCTCTCCCTTACATAAAATGGACCATTGACATTATAGCAAAAATCGTGTTAAATAAGAACACTAAGACTATTTTTAGGCCCCATATTCAATCAGACGAGGATAATTCTAACCCCATGTTGAATTCAAGGGTTTACCAAATCCTTTATTCATATGGAAAATCATACGTTGGCCAAATTATTCATCCCTTCAAAGCTCACATTATAGAAAATATTGTCGATACCAATCATATTTGGCTATTAGAGTCTTTCATAGTTAAGCACTCTTTTAATTTAAAAAGTCTGATCTGCTTTGATCAAACCAAAATCATCGCCTCTATTCCTTATTACAATTCGAGAATCATTAAAGGGGCCGTAGAAATGGAGAAATGACAGGAAAAAATTAATCAAGAAGAGGGCTATAATTTAATCCAACTTGGTAATCAGTTATCCACCATCTAAGTCATTAAATCCCCCTCCCCCCATTCTCCCTTTCCTCTCTTGTTCCCTGATTTCCTTTATCCCCCTTTCCCCCCACTTTTTCTTCAATATTCTATCCTCATATTTAATATTCTTATGTTAAAATATATTCATATAAATATTTTTTTTACATATTTGTTTCTAATCCATTCCATATTTGTTTCTAATCTAATGTATTTTTGTTATTATAATAACCTTACAATTTTAATGATATTTTCTAATTTCACATTTATTTCCTTCTTTTTAGTAAATTGGTTAATCAAGTTCTTTTTTGTTAATCACTTCTATACTTTATCCTTATTCCCCTTAATTTCCTCTTAACCCCACATTTTCTCTATTTTAGTTATAATTTCGTTTAATTAATTAATTATTTATTTAAATCTTTTGACTTGGCTTTCTCTCTTAACAATTAATTATAATTTTTTTAATATTTTTTGTATTTTTTGGTATTTTTATTATTATTTTTATCTTTGACCAACTATTTTTTATTATTTTGGTCCATTGGGAAAGCTCAAACTGAAGGGCCTGTGGAAATGAAGTCTCACGAACCGAAGTCTTGGGTTCAAATCTTGGGCTACCCTTCCCCCGTTGAGGGGTGACATTAATGGACATCGTAAATCGGAGAGTCCCGTCAACTTCAAAAAAACTATTTTTATTATTTTAATATTATTTTTAATGGCTAATTCCATAATCTTCCTTCTATTTAAGGATTCACAACACTCATTTGTAATCATTTAATTCTAAACATCCCCACATAGCTTCATCTAAAAATTTCTAAGTGTGGAAATATACATTACCTCAATATTTGCAATTCGAAGAGAATTAGAATTCTAGAAATATGTGTTGCAATTTCAAATCCAACCCATCTACAAACCAATGTCCTCTTTGAGCTTCCATTATGTAAGTTGAGTGGTGGATCTCTATGAGTTGGTCAACTTCATAGACTGTAGTAACCACAGGAGCTACACGATGAGTTATTGCGACGCGTCTTATCCTCGGGGAATTATCCGCAAAGACTCCCTTGAAGAAATGTCACACTATTTATGTGGCGCTTCTTGATTTATGTTGTTATTGATGGTAACGTCGTCCACATGATCTTTTGTTAGATGTATTGGTTTTCCAATCATGTCGATGGTTCTGGTGGGCGTCGTGAATCTCAAGTCTATTGACAAGGTACGCTGAGGCCTATGGGGTCTCATTGCTGAAACTAGAAGAGATATTCTCTAGTGAGAATGCTAAGAATACTAACCAAGATCTAGAAAGCATGTTCTAGAATGTTCCTCTTTTATAGAATCTTGTGCTCGATATATCTCATAATCATTGTTTTATACAAGTCCATATGTGCGAATGGTGGGATGATTTAATGAACCAAGATCTAGAAAGCATGTTCTAGAATGTTCCTCTTTTATAGAATCTTGTGCTCGATATATCTCATAATCATTGTTTTATACAAGTCCATATGTGCGAATGGTGGGTATGATTTAATGAACTGTGTGATCGGGTTGAGCTTTCTGCTGACTGTTGGACCCTTTATAGTTGTGTTCTTTTTAGTCCAAGGTCTAAGCATGAGTGAAATAATTCTGGTAGATGATGTGGAGTGGTCCATGGAAAGATCTGACGGGTTGTCTGGTAAAATGCTTCCACAGCAATTCAAACTAACTTGTTTCCACAGCAAGCGCTCCACAGCAATAAAAACAGCAATTAAAATACCATGCACCAGAAATTTAAATACCAGGTACGCACGCAGGCAGGCAGCAATCAACCGTACAGCAAACGCATCAGCTTCCTTAGCGCTCCACCTCCAGCGCTCCAGCAAATACAGCTCAAGTCGCCAGCATCAGCGTCACGCACAGCGCCTCCAAGTCAGCTTCTCTAGGCACTCTCCCCTCCAACGAAGCTCTGATACCATTTGTTGGATGCAGGTGCAAACATTAAATTGAGTTAAACACACAGCAGAATAAACAACAAGCAACATGAAGACACAGCTTTAAACGTTGGTTCACACAACTAATCTGGGCTACGTCCACCAAACATAGGGCATCAGGAATATATTAATGCAAAATTTGGAGATTAACTATCAATGAAAACTCTCACACTCTCTCCGCAGCGTCTCCGTATGAAAGCATACCATTTTATGTAAGGGAGAATCTAAACTGCTCTGCACAATCAAATTTAGGGATGCAATTCGATTTGCTCCCAACAACCATGGAGATAATCCAGCTAACAGAATTTCCTATGTTGTCACCGGGTACAGAGATTTCTGCCTATTTCAGTTAAAAAAAGAAAATCTCACCAGGTTGTATAGGAGAAGTGTATATTGTTCCCCTGTGAAGTTCCGAGGATGGTGTGAAGCAACATGAGGAGATAGTTGCATGATAATGATCATGAGTATAGCAAGGGAAAGTTTTATGGTCCCTTTGTCCTGCAGTGTTTTAAAACGTTATTTTCATGTTTAACTAGACGGGTAGGTCGAGCTAAGGTCGAATACCATTGATTACGAACTATAGGTAAACAATTTTTAAAGTGTTAGTAGAGAAGACTACGAACTACAGGTAAACAATTTTTCACTTTGTTTCTTTTCTTTTTCCCTTTAATATGAAGCCAGAGAAAATTTGGAGTTCAATTGTTTGGAATGCTTGTATTTGTAGCAGAGTGTATCGTTAGGTTAAGTTGTCATTGTGGTAACAGTTTAGTTTTCTTTAATTCCTCTAATCTGTACTTGTCATTGCCCTTTTTTACCTTAATCTGGGCTTTTACTGTAATATGCATTGTATGTTCTACATATTACCACCGTGTCGATCATAAAATTTAATAATATTGTGTGTTGTTTTTAATTATTTAAAGTAAGAAGCGAGGTTTTAGCATGGCTTTAGTATTTTTTAGATATTGTTTACTTTATGTGACGAAATGTCCACAAGTTGGTACTTTGGATTTTTTTTATTTTATATATTCAAGAAATGTTTCTTTATTTTTATATTAATATTAAGTATTTATTTTTATTGAATATTGATTTTTGGAGTATTTTTATAGTAATCTTTAATAGATTTGTAAATTAATATTTTTATTTGGTTTGGGTTTGTTACTTTGTGAGATTAGTTTGTAGTATAAGAATGTGTTATCCAGGACCATTAAGTTCTTAAATTTAAGAATGTATTCTTCGTTCTTTCCATGCTTCCTTTGTTTGTTCTCTTTTTCTAATCTTCCTCCCGTGTTCTTGCCGTGTTTTTCTTGGAATAGTTTTATCTGCAATCACCCATAACGAGAAACCATCAGCCTGAAAATTTCCTAGTCTAACATGTTTCATGCATATTTTTAGTTTGTTCCTTTTCAGTGCGCTTAAAAAGGGACACAAAAAGCTTCTGGGTGCATGGGCACACTTTGAAATGGTGAAGAGTTGAAGTGGAAACGCTTCAGGGTTTCAACATGCGCTCATGCACTCAAGAGAGAGGGGTAGACAAGGTAGGGAACATGGCGCAAGTCCAAAGGATGAAGGGGAAGGCTTCGGGTTACCCAAGTGCGTTGTGCGCTTAAGGAACAGATGGATGGTGCAGGCCGTACTCCTAAAGGATGAAGGGGAAGGCCTTTAGGATGTGCTCAAGAGACCCAGGAGAGCGCAAGGCACACTAATGAAGGATGAAGGTTGATGCTTTGTGCCTTCGAAGTTTGTTGGTGTTCTCAAAGGGTCCAAGAGGGCACATGGCACATTGTGGAAGGCTGAAGGGTTGAGCTTAAGGCCTTTAGGGTGCATTCATGCACTCAAGGAAGGTGCACTTCTTCGAGTTGAAGGAGTGCGCTCTAAGGAAGACTTGGTCTTTTGAAGGGCGCAGTTCAAAACAAGGAAGGAAAAAGGGCTTAAGGAGTGTGCTCTAAAAGTGCGCTCATGTGCTTTTGGACTTAATGGGTTTACTTTGAAACCAAAATTTGTCTAAGTCTGGGAGATAGGACAAGGGTTGAACATGATGAGTTTAGACGTAAAACCATGTGCGACACATATCAACCAAATGCGCTCATGTGCTCTTGGACTTAATGGGCTTACTTTGAAACCAAAATTTGTCTAAGTCTGGGAGATAGGACAAGGGCTGAACATGATGAGTTTAGACGTAAAACCATGTGCGACACATATCAACTCATCGAGAAAACTTAGACAAGCTCATCTGATGATCAATATACATCAAAACACCACTTTGTACACATTCCCCAAGTATGACGAGTGAAGTGTGTGCGACTATGACCCAAAAGTGTCATTTTACAATAACAAAGATGTTACGACTGTGAAATGATACTAAAGATGTTCTAACCAATGTGAGGACAGTTGAGACCATTCAAGGACACTTGAAACATTAGAATAACATGACATGACACTTGATGATCAAGGCGACGATGATAGTAGGCTCCAAAATTTGAATGCAGTGAAATTTTGGAGGGTGTTGTAGTAGGGACAACACCCTTATCATTTGGATTGAAGTCAATGCTCTATGGTTGTACATAAGTTAAGGACCCTAGAATATGTCATGTACCATACTCAAGCACATGTTGGGCTTCCAATTCAATGTTAAATAGAAGACAAATCTATTTATACCCCAAACACCAATATGAATCAAAGAAATCCCCTTCACATCCCATTTTAACAAACACCATTTATTGAAGGTTGTCTCATTAAATATGTGGTGAAGAAGATATAAAATCACTCCATGGTGCTAAAGATTCCCTCATACTTATATTTTTTCCTTATCAATAGCTAAAATAAATTGAAACCACTAGCATCCATTAGATTGTGGTACAGGGATGTCAGATTTTATTAGTTGTCATTGCTTTGATGAATATGTCTTTCTTTTCTTGATTAATAGTTTCCCAACAATCCTAATAGAGTCACATTGAGTGTCACAATCATAATAGTTGGATGGGTCAATACTAAAGATGAATATTCATTCTACAAATCAAATTTAATCTATTATGCAAAATTCTAAATCAACTAAAAACTTACAGCTAGATTTAACTTAATAATAAAAAATCCTAATTAATTTTTCTAAGAAAAAAAAATCTAAAACAATAAATAAAACCTCCTTAACAAACTTTTGTAGAAAAGAAATAATAAAAATAACCTTCTATAAAAATTAAAAAAACATAACCGAAAAAATCAAACAGAACAATTTCTTGTTCTTATCAAATACTCTTGCCCTGAAATTTTTAAAAACCTCTTTAACCAATGTGGCCATCCATGAAAATTCTTAAAAAATGAAAAAAAGAGTGCAAATGCTAGATCCCCTATTAAAACCCAAGCCTTCTGTAATATCTTCTTTTTAGCTGACCTGCATAACTGCAATTCAAAAATTAATGTATTTGACCTCTTGTGGATAATTGTGTTTGAGCTTTATATATATATATATATTAATATATAGATTATACAATACATAATATATATTATATTAAGGAACAAACGGGAGTACGAGAGAAGATATATATATATATAAATAAATAAATATAGATATAAATATATAATTAATTATTATATTATATTATAGTAATGAAGTTGTGAGAGGGGAAAAATAATAGTGGCTAAAATAAATATGTTTTTCATGTAATTTTATTTTTAAATTCTATTTTTTTAAGTTTATTGGTGGAATATAATTGACAAGTTTTAAATATTTGCAATTTTAGAATTTAAACTAGTATATCTTCTAAATTATTTTTATTCAATTAATAATTCCTAAAAAACATTATACCATACACTTAAGTGCACCTAAAACGTTAATCTATAAAATGAAGAGCAGTCCAAAAATTTAATATGAAAGTGAATTTCTAAACTTAGATGAAACATAATTATTAATATAGCCCAAGTGAAATTCTAAACTTAGATTAGACATAATTATTAATATAGTTAAATTAGAATAGATGAAGTACAGTATATATAGGTAAAGAGTTAAAAAAAAATTAAATTATATTAAAATATTTGAAGATATTAATAAATTTACTTAAAAATAAATACAATATAAAATTTAATAATTATAAAATTAATATTGAAATATTTAATTAATATCTATTGAAATATTAAAGCATAGTTTTTAAGTACAAATTTTTGGAGTTTTTGTGCCTTGGTTGACAATGGCCAATCTTGATTTATGGTCCTTAAACTGGTATTTGATTGCATATAGGAATGGCCCTTCAAAACCACGGGACGCTTAGATTGTGAAGAGATACCCATCAAACTTGTGATTTCAATGAATCCTTGTTGGATCTGACAAATCAGTCAAAAACAACTAGAAAGTATCAAAATAGCACTTAAAAACTACTCTAATATATTAATGCTTTTTATAAATTCATATATAATAAAATGATATTTTTTATTAACAAAAAAAGTAGCACTTTCTATTGTTTAATTTTCTAATATAAATATGAACTAATAACTAATCATATAGTGGTTTAATTAAAGATAAAAGTTTATGTATTATTAGGTAAAAAAAAACATGGAAAAAAGAAGAAGAAAAAAAATCATAATTTTTTGCAAACTTTAGATGGGTTGATTTCTTTCTCCAGTATTGTATATAGGAGAGAAGGGTAAATATTCTTAAAGTGTTCTATTTGTTGCTCCACTATGTTTTTTTCAAATCCATTGTTTGATATTGTGTAAAAGAACCAAGTGATATATATTCTCAACTCTTCAATATTAATAGTTTGCTCCATCCCCAAGTGCTTTACTTTTTTTGAAGTTCCTTGATCATGTCTTCATCTTCCTCCAACTTATCTCTATTTATTTCTTTACCTACTTCTAAGAGTTAAAATATTCATAAAATGCATATTGCTTTGGATAGTCATGGTTATCTATTTGCCAAGTCCAAATGTACTTCATAAAACAAAGTACATGTACCTCTCAAACTTATTGAGGATAATAATGTTGTTATAGACAATGAAGTACAAAGAGATGCCCCTAAAACTTCCAAATTAATAAAACTAATTGACATCCTACTTTTAGTGCTAAAAATAAAACTTATTCAATTATTTGTTTGAGATAATAGTGGAAATTTGGCTTTAAAAAAGTAAACCTATAAAATATGAAATAACATCAAAGATGGGTAAAGGAAAATAAATGAAAGAGATACTTGCAAGCAAGAATTGAGGTCAAAAAATTGTTTTATGAATACGTACCTAACTAGCACCTATCTAAAACACTTACAAGCAAACCTAGAATTGAAAATTGCCAGAGCCATTCTTTACATTTCTTTCCCTACACAAGAATGGCATGCCTACAATTTATCAAAAACACTTACAACCAAACCTAGAAAACCCTAAGTCATCCTCTAATTGCATTTCTCTCCATACACAACAATGACATGCCTACAAGAGAAAAAGAAAAGTGAATACAAAAATTAGAAGAGTTGGTTAATTATCTCACCATTCGCATTCCCCCAATTTTTTCAAATAAACTCAAGAAAAATAATTTATGCATATCAAAAAAATGATTAAAATTCACATTTCTAATCCCTTCATTAATTTTTAAATGTTATGAAACAACCTATTAAGTTTCCTCAACCATATAAATCACTAGATCATTATTATAATTTTTATACATTAAATTTTAATTTTTAAAATCATTTTATAAAAAAAAATATTTTCAATTTCGCTAGTTTTATTCTCACAAATTACTATGTAAGTGTTACTACCGAGTCTAAATATATCACATATTAAAAAGGGACAAAATATAAAATGTTCTACATCATGTGTTTTTTAATTTAAAAAAAAAATTAACCATGTTTTAATCATCTAAATATATCACATAGGTTTTATTTATAGAAATATTAAACATGTTTTACATCATCATGATTTTTTTATTTACAAAGAATATTAAACATGTTTTACATCATCTAAATATATCACATATTATAAACGACAAAATATTAAACATGTTTTACATCATCGTGTTTTTTTATTTACAAAAAGTATTATAGGTAAAAAAAATTATTATGAAAATTATGAGGTGTAGATTAATTTATTTGTGTGGGGTAACAAACATTATGAAAATTATGAAGTGTAGATTAGTTTATTTGAGTGGGGTTTAATCTCAATCAAGTTTCAAGTTCAAATTTCATGGGAATCAATTAGGGATAGAAATCATTTTTGGGGTAATTAAAACTATCTCAATGAGTGTCGATAATCAGAGTAATAGCATTCCACTAATAGGTAATCGTTCTTCCATCCAATAGACATTAGCCTAAGCTCAACCTAATCACTAGAATAGTAATACTAAAACCTAGAAAAAAGAACTTCCAAGCTTCTAATTTGGGTGTTGAGGATGGAAATTATTTTAGGGGGAACTCCTCATTCGGTTCAAATCTCATGGGGAGGGGTTGAGGATGGAAATTATTTTTGGGGAATTGATACTATCTCCCCACCAAATTCAAACCTCATGGGAGGGGTTGAGGATGGAAATTATTTTTGGGGGAACTAAAACTATTTCCTCACATTCAAACATCATGGGAAGGTTTCAATATGGGAATTAGTTTTGGGGGAATTAAAACTATCTCCCCATCAAGCTCAAACCTCATGGGAAAGGTTGAGGATAAAAATTAATTTTGGATGAAACAAAACTATCTCATGGGACATCCAAGTTCAATTAAGCTTTGCACAATCCTAGAGATAACATCTCACTAATAGATAAATCATTCTTTCACCCAATAGACTTTAGTTCAGCTCAAGCCTAGTTTTGAAAAAAAAAATACATTTGAAATAAAGTAAAATCATGGAAAAAAATTGAGAATAAAAACTACTTTTGTAAAAATTAAAACTATCTCTTAAAACATCCAAATTCAATCAAATTTTACACAATCTAATAAATAAATAAATCATTTTTTTACCCACTAATAAATAAATCACTATTTCATCTCCTAAACTAAATTTAACCTAATTACCAATAAAAAAAACCATTTTATCTTTATACAAAAATAAGAATATTAATACTAAAACCTCGGGAAAATTTTCCAAACGTTTAATTTAAGGTCAAAGAAAAAACTTCGCCGTACCTCTAATATGGGTGACAAATTCACTTGAGAAAGTTGAACGAGCAGGCTCCAAGTGCGTGCGAGAATTCTAAATTTTATGCATAATTCTTTTATTCTATAATTTTTTACTCATAATTTTATTCGGATATTTTTTCTAATATCGGTGACATTTCAATAAGACTTCAAAATTGAAGCAGCACGCTCCAAGTGCTCGCATGGATTCATAATTTTATTCATTTCTAATTTTTTCATAATTTTATTCGGATATTTTATTATTTTTTTAATGTGAGATCATCTTGATTGGAGGATGAAATGAAGTGAATTTAAATTTAAAGTTATCATGCATCAACCGTGAGCTTTTTTTAAGTATGTCAACGGTTAACTTTCTTTATTATCCACGTGTCAAACGCATGGGGCTCTAAAATTTAACCGTTTTGGGGAGCGGAGAGTGAAGCACTATATAGAATTCGAGTTTCTCGCCGTGAGTGATCTTAGTTTTTGTATTTCGTGTGTTAAATGATTTCTATTTTCCTATGTTGCAGTCTCTCTCTGTGCTGTATATATAACCTATGTGTGCCGTTTCTGTGTGTATGTAGTGTTCGTTATGCCTGACACCTGAAAGGGTTTTCTGACAGGATTTTCTGGAATAAGGCATCTCTCGAGCTTGGCGTTCAACACGATCTCTATCAGCCTCTCAGACTTATGCAAGAGAAGATATATTTCTTCCTAATGTGTTTAGGGTCTTATGTGAGAATTAATTATATCATTTAGGGTCTTATGTGAGAATTAATTATATCATTTGATTAAACACAATATTAAATAAATAATACGTCCCTTGTTATTTGCAGCGAAGAGATATGACAGACATTGAAAGGAAGAGAAGAGAAGACTTTTCAGGTAAATATTTATCTCTCTTCTATTTTTTCCCTTTAATTCTAGGTTATAAAGCCAAAGAAAATTGGAGGTTCAAATGTTTGGATGCTTGTACTTTGAGCAGAATTTATAATTATCTTTGGTAAGAGTTGTGTCTCTTTATTTCTTTAATCTGTCCCTGTCCCCACACCTTTTAGGGTTATTCTGGCTGTACTGTAACAAGCATTGCATGCTCTGGGTCTTACCACCCTGTCATTTTATGTTTTTGTGTGTATGTCTTGCTGGTGCACGAACGGAGACATTTCTTAGCATGAACCAGGGCGGATCCCTTGCAATTGACAAGATCTTTATCGGCGTCTTATTCTTTATATTTTCTAAATCAGCCCCTGCCCTTTCCCTCCATCTCTCGAACACACATATGTCCTGGATTTCGTTCTTAATTTATCCCCTACGCTACTTTACCCTAGGCATTTTAGATCGTTCTTAATCTATCCCTTACACTACTATGCCTAGCATATCATATTCCTCAAATCTTGCATCAATTTGAACGAGTATTCACTGATTCATTGTTTTGCATCACTTTTTGAGGCTTTCGATACCTGGTTAATTAGAAATGGTCAATTATAGAAATCTGTTCATAAATTTTAGACCGCTCCTAATTTATCCGCTAAACTACTTTACTCTATGCCTGGCAGATTCTATTCCTCAATTTTTGGTATTCTCTGTGATTTTATGCTTTGCGGATGCTTGATTTCTATCTGTGTCTATGCTTCGTGTGAATTTTTTTCATTAAGCTTTCTCCATTTTCTTCGTAGAATAATTCATTAATATTTTTCATTTATGTTTTTATTTAAATTATGTTTATAATGCTTGATATCAGTTAAAGCTTGACTATTTTTTTGTTATTTTATCAAGTAACATTTATTATTTAATTTTTTGAATCATGTATCATTTAATTTCATATTATGATATCCGAACCCGAAGGTAAGTGCTCGAATCTAATTTCATTTCATATCTGAACTGAAGGTGAAGGGTTCAAATCTCATTTGATTTCATATTAGATATCTGTTTGAATTGTTGCCATTTAAACTTCTCCCGATTTCTTCCAGGAATAATTCATTATTTTTTATTTTTTGCAAGGGTTATAATGCTTTATATCAGTTTCAGCGTGACTGGGTTTTTTGCCTTTGTTTTTTCAAGTACCATTTAATTTCATATTATCATATCTGAACCGAAGATGAAGGGCTCGAATCTCATTTAATTTCATATTATCATATTTTAATAGAAGGTGAAGGGTTCGAATCTCATTCAATTTCATGTTAGATATACATTTCATATTATCATATCTATCTGAACCGAAAGTGAAGGGCTCGTATCTCATTTAATTTCATATTTTAATAGAAGGTGAAGGGTTCGAATCTCATTATTTTCATATTAGATATGTGAACCGAAGGAAGATTCTGGACCCTGTCTTACCACAGTTTATTCTACCATTATTGTAGATCACGTCGAGAGCGCTCAACCTATAATGGCACCGACTTACCATGTTGTTTTAATGATAAGCTCTGCTCTAATGGCTTTTTTCTTTGTGTAATTTTACCCATTATTTGATACCCTCTCTATCGGTGTCATCTGAGTTTATCATCAAGTGTTATATTTTGTTTTGGTCCATTATCATATCCCCATCCACATCCATGAAATGATGTTCTCGGATTAGATCACACCCAGAGAGGTCTGCTAGACTCTTCATATTATCATGACCCGTTTTTCTTTTACTCTATGTTGCTTGAGATGATGATCATCGTGCTTATTTTATTATAAAGAACATTATAGGCATTAATATAATATATTCCCATACAAAATTAGTACTGTGTATTAATACTAAAAGAATTTCAAACTTCTCATTTGGGCGGGCAATTCACTTCAGAGTTATACGCTGAACCGCACGCCCCAAGGACTCGTATGAATTTTAAATGGCAGATATTTAATTCATAATATATATATATTTATTTTAATTATGTCAGATCATCCTGATTTGAGACTGCAAATGAAGTGAATTTTAAATTGAACATTATCCACAAGTTAACTGACAGTTTTTGTTATTCACGCGTCGATGCTTAGCCGTTTGCATGATCTACGCGTCGACTGTTAGTCTTTTTCATTATCCACATGTCAAACGCGTAGGGCTCTAAATTTTACCGTTTTGGGGAGGGGGCAGTGAAAACCTATAAATTTCTTGTCAATGGCATTCCAGGTATCATTTGTTTGAATTTGAATCTCTCACCTGTGGGGTTATTTTTGTTTTTGTATGCGGTGCGTGAAAATGACTGCTCTCTTTGTTGTATGTTACAGTCTGTTTGTGTGCTCAGTATTTGTGAATATATCTGCGTGTCGTCTGATTCTCTGTGTGTAGTGTTTGTGTGTATATTTCTCTGTGCTCTGTTTTTCTCTGTAGTGTTCATTATGTTTGATATCTGAGAAGGTATTTTGGATGGAGGCATTTCTCGAGATGAACAGAGTTAAATATTTGACAGAGGCTTGGCGTTCAACATAATCTCTATCATCCTTTCAGACAGGTAAGAAGATACATTTATTTCCTAAAGTGTTTACAGGTTTCTGTAATAATTAATTTATATCGTTTGATTAAACACGGGTCTAAAAATGAAATATAATATGAAATAATATGTCCCCTTCTTATTTCCAAAGAAGAGACATGACAGGCATTGCGTGGAACAAGTAAAAGAGATATGACAGGCATTGCATGGAAGAGAAGAGTAGACTATTCAAGATATTTCTCTTATGCCTTTTAATATCAAGTCAGATAAAATTTAGAGTTCAATTGTTTGGGATGCTTGGATGGTTATTTAGAGTTCAATTGTTTGGGATGCTTGGATGGTTGCATTTGGAGTAGTATTTATCATTATGTTAGCCTTTCGTTATGGTAACAGTTTGGTTTTCTTTAATTCTTCTAAACTGACCTTGCCCTTGCCCTTGACCTTTTTTGGCCGTCTTCCGGACTGCACTATAGTATGCATTGTATGTTCTGCACCTTACCCCCTTCAATCATGAAACTTTATGCATTGTATGTTCTGTACCTTACCACTCTGTCAATCCTGAAAAAATTCATATTTCAGTATGTCTTGTTTTTGGCCTTATTCAGGGCTGTATGCATTGTATGTTCTGGACCTTACCACCCAGTCACATTTTATAATTTTATATTTCAGTATGTCTTGTTGGTGAACGAAGGGGGCATTCCTTAGGATGAACCAAAGGCGGAGGTCCTTTCCTTCTAGCTCTCCTGCACTATGCTTTCCTCGGTTATGTTTTTTTCCCTTAAATTTTTCCTTTTAAAGGTGGACAGATTTTGGAGTTTAATTATTAGGGATGCTCAGACAGAATTTGCATATGAGTTTAATTTATAAGGGATGCTGAGACAGAATTTGGACTTTAATTATAAGGGATGCTTGGAGCTGCACGCAATTTGTCATTATATTATGTGTTTATTATGGAAACAGTTAGGTTTTCTTTAATGTCTTTAATATGCCTGTCTTTGTTTCTTTCAATTTTTATTCCTCGCTACTCAGCTCTATAACATAGATTGCATGTTCAGACTTTTGTTAAATGGTCACAAAAGTCTGAACATGGAAATCTATTCATAAAGTTTATATTAATTTTAATTTAGCCCGACACTACTTTACCATATCCCTGGTAGGTCATATTCCTCAAAATTTACATTAAATTTTGATTGATTGTTTACTTAAGTTTCTATATCACATCACATCTTTGTTGTCTCTTAACCTACCCCTTATGGATGCCTGGTTTCTATCTATGGTCCTAACCTCTCACATCACATCTTTGTTGTCTCTTAACCTAGCCCCCCTTGTGGATGCTTGGTTTCTATCCTAACCTGCCCCTTGTGGATGCTTGGTTCCTATCCAGGTTGTTTGAACTTGGTTTCTATCTATATTGTTGGAACTTTACGATTACCTAGATTTTTTTATTCTTTTTGTTCCAGGTCATTTAAGCGTTCTCTTTTTTTTTTTAATTAATTCAAAAATCATTTAATTTCATATTATATATGAGAAACGAAAGGCGAAGGGCTCCAATCTCCATTGATTATATATTCAAACATCAAAATATATGAAATTAAATGCTCATCATTATCTTTTTGTTAAGATTTGCCACTAGTAGGTCGTGGGTTCGATTCCCTTAAATGTGAGTAACCGACCTCAATCGTGGATAGAGGAAAGATATTATATTAATTATATTAAACGTTTTTATATAACCATTAAAATACATAAAAAAAAATGTGTTTTGACCCAGCTATAAAGCCAACTTTACTCAATCATATTGTGTGTGTCTTCTTTTTATTATTATTTAAATTAAGAAGCGAGGTTTCGGCATGACTTTATTATTTAAAAAAATATTGTTTACCTTACTTGACGAAAGGTCCCCAAGTCGGAAATACAGATTTTCTGGAGGAAAATATAAAAATATCGAAATTGAAAGCTTCAAGAAAAAAGGTTTTATAGGATGTGAAGAGCGCGTATATCTATATTTTTTTTCCAAGAAATGTTTCTTTATTTTTTTATATTTTATTATTAATTTATTATTTTTTTAAAGATAATATTTCTGAGTTTTCTTTATTAAGTTTTATTAAATTTGTAAATTAATATTTAATTGTGTTTTGGGTTTATGTGTGGATGTTTCTCAATTTAATCCCACTTAAAAACGATTCATTATTAAATTTTACAGTGTTTTCTGTTTCTTTTTGTAATTTAATCAAAATTTGAATTAAATATATTTTCTATGATTTAATATTAAATTAATAATTTTTATTTTGGTTGTGTTGTAGTTTGTCGGATTCTTTGCATTTAACTTTTTGAAAGTTATCAAATGTTCCTCCAATTTAATAAAAATAATTATTATTATTTATAAAAATTTAACTTTTTAAGAATTTTAATAAATTTGTAAAATTAATATATTACTTTTTAAAATAACAGTTTTTATCTGGTTTAGGTTTGTTAGTTTGTTAGAGTAGTTGAGAAAATGTTATCTTTAAGAACATTTAAGTTCTTAAAGTTATCAATTTTTTTTTTTTCTTCACTCTCATAATTTACACAATTAAAAAATAACATGAAAATAAAATGAGAAAACAATATCTAATTGTTTATTTGATCATAAAACGAATGCCTGAGATCTCTTTTTTTCTTCACTATCATAATTTACACAATTAAAAAAAAAAAAAAAACCATGAAAATAAAATGAAAAAACAATATCTAATTGTTTATTTGATCATAAAATGAATGCTGAGTGCGGGAGGGGAGGGGGAGACAGGGGAGGAAGAAGAAGTGGTGGTGGTGGTGGAGAG
>APFE031321064.1:0-20250 GCA_000404065.3 Pinus taeda | reverse complement strand
CTTACACTCACGGCGGAAGCTAGAAAATGGTGCAGAAACCTCCCAGTTGCATCAATCCATAGCTGGGACCAATTCGCCAAGATTTTCATTCTTGAATTTGATTGTTATGACTATGACCAGGTATACGATGAAATTGATTATCTCAGAAAAAGCGATGAATCTATTATGGATTTTAATATGTGATTTCATTTTGATTGTCTGAAATACGATCCTGAAAGCGAACTCATAGAGGAAGAATCTTTAGATTATGTTGAACATTCCCTGCCTCCTATATTTGATCAATCAAAAATTAGTCCGAGTTTTGTCCCTTTTCTTTCTAATATGAACGAGAATTCCAATTTGAATATGCAAATCGATCATAATGAAAAAAGACCTCAAAGCCTAGGAGTTATCCATACTCTAATACAAGAAGGCAAAAGCGAGGACGATGGAGGGAAGCCTGCCTTGGAACCAGGAGATGACTTTGATACAAGGTCAGATGATCTCGTTGCAAGTCAACAAATGCAAACGCCAAGGTTAGAACAACAAACTATTTTTCTTTCAGGAAGCATCAGTACACAAATATATGATCTGAAACCCGATGTCTATATTGAATCTGATGAACGAATATTTTTCCATGATGATAGTCTTAAATGCGTTGCTTCAGAATCACACTTCTCTCTTTACCCTGATGTTTTTAATGATGATAACTTTTCCCCTCTCAACATTAAAGATATTTCAAAAAACACAGAGGATAAGTCAAATAAGTCATCGTTAGATTTTTAAGAGATAGTTATAGATCATCCCTTGATTCTTTCCAAGCAAGGAACATTTGAATCTCCTTGTCTGAAGATATTTGACCAAAAGGAAGAATCTAGGGAAACTGGTAAAATCAGTTATGATGGTTACTTTGCCAACAACGATGTTATCGATTTATCTCAAGTAACTCATCAAAGCTCAAAAAATGAGAGATATTCTAATTCGGAAAACATATCATTCAATCCTCATTTCGAGGCCAAAGATCATTCGCCTGATTTTGCTGACGAAGACGATATCCCGATCTATGATTCATACCATGAAGAAACCCTCATGCCTATTCACAATCATAATTTATCTTCTGTTTCACATGATCTGGCCAGTCCTTGTGAACAACAAAATTTTACAAGCTTATCCCAGTTGTGCTTTAACTTTATTTGTACAATTTTTTTTTATTATTATTATTATTCCCACTTGCACTCATTTTGTACAAAATCAGATTGCGTTTTAAATTTTTAGTTTTTTGATAGATTATTCTGGTATGACCAACACCTTATCAAAGGACATCCAAAAGACGAGCTGCCATTGTGGAAAGCTAAGCTATGTCAAGTAAGTACAAAACTTCCTCCATTACAAGATCATCAAGATATAACAGAAATTCATCCTTATTTTTATGATCCAATAGATATCCAGTTGGAAGGAAGATTTTGCGAGAAAGAAATTTCGGACAAAATTCCAACTGGAGTTATGCATTCTTATTCCGCATCCAACGTTAACATTCCAAGAAAAATTCCATTCTTAACACTAACGTTGGAAAGCTGTATACATGTAGGAATAAAAATGAGAAGGTGGCTCCATTGGAAGTATCATTTCACCTAGTCAAATTTTTGTATATAATTAGAATAGGAGTAGGAGTAGTTTAGTTAGGTAGTTAGGTTTATTTTCGAATAGTTGATAGTCAAAATAAGAAAAGAAGATTATCCCTATTGTCTACACAACCCTAGGGAATGTCTGCTTCTCATTTCATTAAGAATTTTTCTCCATAAATAAAGTCTGTTTTGGTCAACAGCATTCGACGTTTATGAAAGACACCTTTTTCTCTATCAATATTTTGAACTTTTGCTTCTATGAATGACAAATATTTTTCTTTGAAACTTGATCTTTATTATCAATAGAACTTTAATCTAGATATGATATTAGTTTCAACTCCAAAAAACTGAAGAAAGTAATCTCAGCGAAGCAATTGTTTTACGTCAGTACAATGAAAGGCATCAATGACAAGATGAGGAGTCCATGTAGAAACAACGATTACCAAAGAAGCTTTATTATTGTCGTCCAGAACTTTCTTAAGGAAAGAAAATTGACTTCCTCCCTGCCAAAGGAAAACGCAGCATTCAGGGAAGCAATCCAATAAAAACACTATATCTCAAAGAATAAGAGGTCTCATCACGAGCCGACTTATCATCATCACAGGTATTATAACTTGCTGACTTTGCCAAAACTGTCCACCAAAACAGGGCAACGACTCAAGATTGTTGCAATCAAAAGACAGGGGGTCTCATCACGAGCCAGCTTATTCAGCAAAAGTATAAATCTAGTGAATGACTGTGTCATAATTTGGCCACCAAACCAAGACATTGTTCTTTAGAGAATAAAAAAGAAAAATTGTCAAAATGGGTTTTTCTCTGAATAGTTGTAAACACTTAGGTAGGATAAAGGATCATTACTGGTTAATAGGTAACCCTGTCGAGGCTATGGACGCCTGCTGGAAGCAGAGGCTCTACCTGTGACAAAGAAGCATATTTGAAAAGGACTGCTATACAGGGAAGACTTTATTTTATTTTTTATTCAAGTCCAAGTAAGCGCTGGTGTAAATGCAAGAACAAGATAAGAATACAAGTAAATAGAAAGGAGTTGAATCGAAATATCATTGATAGTTTGAAGTATAATATTTTTATCTTTCTATAATAAAGTTTAAGTTTTCTGAGAATTTTTTTTTATTACTTTTAGAAGTTTGGAAAACGTCAAAAGAAAGTCAGAGATAACTGGTTCTCCCAAGTGAATCGCCAATTGTTGTGGCTAGCAACAACCCCCCCTTTTTCATTTAAGTATTTGCCTAAAATGCTAAATGAATAGGGGTCCCCTAGTTTAATTTTGAGAAAAATCAAATTTTCCTTCTTCAGAATAAAGCAACCATCGTAGGCTTAAAACAGTCTTTCAAATATTTTTAACCTAAGTCCATGATAAGGTAAAGGTCTTTAAAAAATTGCATTAATGCGCAAGGCCCCCCCACGATAAGCCTAACGTCGCATCGCAGTAAGTAATGTTCATAATGAAAAACCTCAAAATTTGCCGATCTGCGATAACACTGATCGCAAGATCGCACATCGCATAAATGAAATGACAATACTTAACAAACATCAAACTCCTGTGATGTGCGATGTTGCAACATGCGATATTGCGATCGCCACGATGGCACAGTCTGCGATCTGGCAATTTGCGATAAGCGCGCCTTGCGATGGCACGATCTTCAATGTAGCGTAAAGAAATCATGAATCATTTAATCGCGAATCCTTCGGGCACGCCATTCAAAGAAAGGCCACTTACCATAATCTGATCCCAAATCATACGCTTTTAATGATAGTAAGTGGATTAGTTGTCAGTTATTTAATGAAATAAAGATGCGTGCTTTGCTAAAGAATTGTTTCACGTAAGGTGGCATATTTAGTATATCTATTGCATTTAAAACTCTCCCATCACCTTTCTCAATCAGTCATTTCCACCTCACTCATAATCTGTAGGAACTAGGAGATAAGAAGATTCAAAAGCCGAATGCAGGAGCAAATGGGAAAGAAGAATAAAGCCCAAGGCTCCGAGACGAAGGAAGAGGCAAAGGAGATGGCGCCCTTGTACACAGACACTGCTTGCAACAGGGACGCAGGAATTTCGACCTAGGAAGGCATGTATAGGCTGCTGGAGGAGGAAAATCCCAGAGTAATGAAGGTCGATAGCGCCGCGGGATCACAAAGATCTTCCGAGGCATCCTTAGAAGAGCTGGCTTGTTCATTTCTTCATCGTATAGCAGCTAGACCCAAGATATTGCCATATACAGATATGATCAAATGGATACTTGACAATCCAGAGTTACAAGGAAGACAATTCAAGGCACCAGGGCATGGGCTCATAGGATCATTCGTCGCGCAAGACTTAAAGCTTATGTATCATCTTTCTGAGCCTCAGACGACCTACAACGCGTAATTTGTCAAGAAATTTGCAGCAGACAACCCAAACATGGCAGAAACCACTAAAGAATGGACTAGAAGAGAGGAGCCGCTAAAAAGGGACAAAAATGGTACGTACAACACTGGTTCTCTCACCTCTCCATATTGTTTTGCTGCGGCCATGTTGTGCAGGCTATTTGGGATGCCAAACATAAATAAATTTTTGTCTGAATGGCTACCACTCATAGACGCTGCCACAAATGCCGATCTCGTGGATTGGGCCAAAATATTTTCTGACAATTTATACACTGCCGTCATGAATTACCATTCTAAGAGATCCTTGTCACAAAGGGTCTATCCTCCTTTTTATCTGTCTGCTTACATTATGGATTCTATTTGCTATGTATCTAAATTTCCAACTATGGGTTGGAAATGCACTACCCAGGACCCGCCACCTATTCATGTTTATCACAAACTATTATGGGATTCACAGTTTTCCCCTCACTTCTATCATATTTGCCACGGGCTCATCTTACCCCTATATAGGATGATGTATGGTGAAGAACCCCCGAGGTGCTCACCCGAAGCGCAAATAGACATCATCCCCGTCGCAAGATGGTTTGGGGAAGAATGGTTCACTTATATTAAAGTGTTTGGGAGCACTGTACCTCCACATGTCCTACCTCTGTATGTCCCCGACAAGCCTTTGGCTAGGGAAATTTCCTATCAGACTTGCTCAGAAGGCGGCCTAACCAAAGAGCTAAAAGACAAGAAGAAGGCCATATGGCCTCAGTTTCCTGTAGCTTGTGGGGCCTTCTCATTGTTTGATGTAGGACATGCTTTTGCTGAAGTAGGGAATGTGACATCCCTACAATTATTTAAATTCCCCGCTCGACCTTATGACCTAAATAATGTTGCCCATGATTTCACTATAAGTGTCAGAATAGAAGTGTTCGCCGGAAAGAAAGATTTATTTGATGACTTGTTTCAAAATAAAAGTTCATTCCAGGAAGTTTTGTGAGAAGCTAAGTCGAGGTTATCCCCAGATGACCTCGAAATATTTTTGTTATTCAAAGAAAGAAGGCTAGCCAGTGTTCCCCTAGAAAAGCTGCACCTGCTCGCCAGAGAGCCTACTCCCAGTGTCAGCCTCAGCGGAAACTCCAATACTTCCAAATCCAAATTTGACGTTGCCCAAGGAACACTTGAACTTTCTAAAAAGTCTACAAGCGACCAAGGAAAAGGCGAAGAAACAGCCAAGGACACAGCTCAGTCAAGTGCAATGTCGCAATTGCAAGTTATCGCCTCCCCACCAAGATATGTCCCTCCTCCTGTCGTTAAATCGCCACTCGTCACGATAGAGCTCCATAAAGAATGGGAAAACTTCAACGATCTAATCAGCCTTGAAGGGCAAGTCCCAAGAACACCTGTGAGTGATGCAAAGGTAGCACAGGAAATGGTTTCAACCATGGTCGGTAGTGTCTCAGAAACGGAGCACAGTCATATCGCTCCACCTTCTGAGCTTCTACTTAGTGTAGAGGAAATTCCCCCACTGGATGTATTCTATAGTCCTCAACATAAAGCAGTGGTGAGGAGACAAATAAAGAAATGAAAGCTGGAGAATATGCTGTCATAGGACGCTGAACATTTAGACGTCTTATGGAAAGACTCTAACAACAACCCGACAGAAAATCTCACGAAGTTGTCTCAAATCGCAGGAGCATACGCTTCTGTGACTATCGACAAAGTGTCAGAATTTCAGCAACTGTTGAGGGAGCAAGAAAACCAAATACAGCTACTACAACAACAGCTACAACAAGCCAATGCCAGTAATGAAGCGTCCAAACAACTCGAGAAACTACAAGAAGATTTTCAGCAAGTGCAGATAAGCTATCAGAAAAGCCTGGACGAAAAAGGAAAGAAGTTGCAAGCTTTACAAGAAATACACAAGGACGAGCCCAAGCTTGCCAAATTCGTTTCAGACTCTACTAGCTTAAATGAGCAACTTCTGCAGCAACAGGAAGAGTTGGGATGTAAAATATCACAGTGGAGTCACTATTGCGAGCTGAGCGACAAACTCACCAATCAAGTGAAAGACCTGCGAAGTGACTACGACCAGGTTGACAGACGAGTGACAGAATATCTAGCTTGGCAGGATGGAGAGGAAGGGAAGAGAGCAAATGCACCCAGAATAAATGAAAGCCGTAAATAATTTCTCTTTAACAAATGGGACGATCAAATCAGGCAGGCAGAAAAGGTGGTAGAGGCAGTGACGACATAGGCAAGTGTTCTTATAGACTGTGTAAATGAAAATTTACACAGATCCAACTTAATCATAGAAACCACCCTGGGATACCTACCAAACAAGTCACGAATAGACGTAGAATGGAAAGAGAAGGCGCAGGAAAAGGGAAAAGTGATGCAGGCATTGAACAAATTAAATTGGGAGTGCTATTAGGCATACTTAGTCAAGCCACACAGTCAATGGATGACTGTGAGATGCATCATAAACTCAGCCAAGAAAGTGGTGCCAGCTCTCATAGATTCTGTTTTCGCGGCCCAGCTCAGTGTAGAAGTCGGCCAACCGACTCTTCTCAAATCCATGATGAACACTTGTAGTTTTAAGGACCAAATTCAGAAGTAGCTTCTTTTTATTTAGATTAGAAAAAGGGCGTTCATTTGAGAGTTGTATCCTTAAATTTTGTAAAAACACTATTATTAGATTTAGGAAGTAGTATTTTAACCCTTCTCATGCATTTAGAGAAGGGTCCAGAGATTTGTCAAAAACTTATCCTCAGAACATGCACTTATGCACCTCAGAGGAGGTTTTGATGAATGGATGGATCGAGATTTATTTTTTACTTGCATTTTGATATCTGCTACTGATGTTGCACTTTTGTACTCTTGGTAGATTTTAGAACAAGTAGAGATAGATCGTTTTTGCTTGAAGCTTATGGGTAGAACTAAGTCATAAATGGTACTTTTATCTCTTGGCGAATTCCTGCTTATATTCTTTAAGTGATTTACAGTTTCAGTCGTTTATATGTTACTGCATGAATGTATGGGTTATCATTTGGCACTTTTGTACGGTGGAGTCATATTGTTTATGTTTGACATATGAATAGCTTATTATGCGATATGTTGTTCACAACTGTTTTGCCTAACTTCTTATGCAAAGTGGTTTATCTCAAATGGTTTCTCTTCTTATGATAGCTGAATGATCTTTATTACCAGTTATTATTCGAAATCTTTTTAGATTGCATGATGGAAGATATACATCCCGGGTTACAATAGATTTGATGTGTTGTTTCTCCCTAGATTACAATAGCATAGAGTAAAGTTAAAGAATCTGAATTAGATTAGCTTTAAAGTACTTTTAGATCAACATTAATCAACTCTACACACACACACACACCCAAGATCGGGAAACTGGTCCCGTTATTCCCAGTCGGACCCGCTATACCAAACGGATAAGGAGCTGCCAACCAAGGTCCGGACCGGGTGGGTATCCCCCTTGTTGTCGACCCGATTTTCGGGGCTTCAACACCTTCAACCTTAGAGCTCTTTTCTTTGTATAAACAAGGTTTGAATGAACATATCCGTTCTTTAGATAAAATATGATATCAGCGTATAATGATTCAACATCGTTTAGGCTTACCTCGTACATTTGTATCTCTGCAGATGGTATTTTAGAAATAAGCGATGCTCCAGCCAGCGTTTTGCAAAAGCCTCGATCTTTTACAATACTTGCTGGTTTAATTTCTATGTCGTATTCTTGTAAGGCAGTAACCCAATTGGCTATTTTCTCACCCACATCTTTCTGTACTAAGAGATTTCTTACTGCTGGAAACGGTACTATGATTTTTGTATGGGTTTTAAGCAGAAAGGGTTTGAAATATTTTATCGCTTTGAAAACAGCATAAGCTTGTTTATCTACCTCTAAATAATTTAATTCAGCCCCTTGTAGATTTGAACTGAAAAAAGCAATTGCGGCTTCTGCCTTTTCTTAATTTGTTTGAGTGAGTATCACAACATATGATTTAGGCAAATGTATATAAAATGAAAGGATCAGAAAAATTTGGAGTTACTAAAAATGGAGCGTTAACAATTGCTTGTTTAATCAAATTGAATGCTTCATATTCGTCTTGGCCCCATTTGAAGATTGAGTTATTTTTAATCATTGCTTGTAAAGGAGATACGATTATTGAAAAATCTGGAACAAATCTCTTTACAAAATTAATCTGGCCAAGGAAAGATTGCATAGCTTTCTTGTTGTGAGGCAAAGGTATTTCAAAAATTTCTTTGATTATGTCAGGATCAATATGGATTCCAGATTTTGACACTATGAATCCAAGAAGTTTTCCTTCACTTAATGCAAAAAATGACTTTTTTGGGTTAAGTGAAATTCCATACCTTTGACAACGTTGGAAGATCTGTTTTAAATCCCTGAGATGATTGCCTCGCTTCTTGGAATATACAGTTATATCATCTAGGTAGATTACTACTGATTTGTTTACTAATCCATTAAATGCGATGTCCATATCCCTTTGAAATGTGGCACCAACGTTGATCAAACCAAAAGGCATATTTTGATATGCATAAGTACCCCACTTGGTTCTGAACGTGGTCTTTAATTGATCATCAGGATGGACCAACACTTGGTTGTAGCTAGAGAAACCATCTAAGAAGGACATTAATGCTGACCCTGCAACTACCTGTAATATTTGCTCCATGGGAGGCAAAGGAAAATTATCCTTTTGGCAGGCTTTGTTAAGATTTCTAAAGTCAATGCAAATTCTAATGTCTCCGTTCTTCTTTCTAATGGGAACCATGTTGGAAACCCATTTAGAATGTCGAACGGGAAAAATGATTTTGGCTTTCAATAACTTATTGAACTCAAATTTGATTTGGTTTTCTAGATTAGGATGGATCTTTCTCAGCTTTTGTTGGACAGGTTTTTAATTGTTTATCATTAGGATAGTATGATGGATGATAGAAATGTCGTAAGTCTTAAGTTCATTGTAGTTCTAGGCAAAGACACTTTTGTATTGTTTCAAGAAACAAACATACGCTAATTTTTCTTTAGGAGCTAGGCCAAGGCCTATGTTGATATTCTGTGGCTTGGTATTAGTTTTTAGATTTACCAATTCATAGTTCATAGTTGAACTTTGAAGTTTTGAATTGGTAGATCTCTTGAATCGATCTTTCAAATCATATAGGTCTTCTAATTTGACTACTGACTTTGGCATAGCATTATTAGTGCTATCTTGTTGCAATTGTCTGTCATGTTGGTCCTCATCAATTATCTGATTAGTGTAATATCCCTCAGATGTGAGGAAGCTTACAATATCATGATCATCGTTGAAAATTCTCCAATTGGTAATGTTATCAGGAATTGAGGGTCTAAAGATTAATTCGATTGAAAATCTATCGGGGCTATAGTTTTTTGAGGGAATGAGCTTGAAAATATGTTTGCCAAGAGGTCGACACCTGCATTCTGAATTCTAGGAATTGATGAAATATTGAATGCTATAAAATTTTCAGTCAGATCTTGAACTAAAGATTGGTAATGCTTTAAATGACCTGATAGACAATGTATAGTATTCCGTACCTGTCTGATAACAATTTCAGAGTCTCTGAAGACTTGTAGATATTTGATGTCTAATTCGATTGCTTTATATAATCCTTGGACTAAAGCCTCGTATTCTATAGTATTATTGGTGCAATCGAACTCGAGTCTACAAGTTAGCATTGTTTTGTTTCCCTCTGGACTGATTAATACACATCCTACTCCAGCTCCCTCGTTAGACTTAGAATCATCAAAAAATAACTTCCAAAATAAATATTTATTTATAGGACTATTTATAAAATTAATACATTTAGAACTGTCTGTTTGAGAAAAAATTTCTACTTGAGATAAAACATAATGTTCTATGTAAGGTGAAGTATGAGCACTAAAATTTCCTAAGAAAGAATCAACAAGAAAGTTGCCAATAATATTGTTGTTGTATGCTACTGGTTCATTTTCTCCTTCCAATTCTGTTACTATGTATTTCTGATGTCTTTCTCGCTCAACCTTTATGTAAGTTGGTTTACCATTGTAAGGGAGCCACATGTGCGACCAATCGGTTGCAAAGTATCCATGAAGTTTTTTTGAACAATCTCTGCTAAGAATTAAGCCATAAAATTCTGGAATATCTGCAACTAAAATATCGATAACTTGACATACCTTTGGATTAGATGACAACCTTATGGTAACTTGATTTAGTTCGTCGATCACTTCAACTTGCGACCGATCCAGCTGAACTATGCGCACAACAGATTTCTGAGGTTGAACATTCAACTTTGCACATATTGATTTAGGTAAGATATTAGATGAAGCTCAAGAATCCATTAAACAATTATGCAAATTTTTGTTGAAAACTTCATAAGTAAGAAGAAATGGGAGAATATGAGATCTTGACCTTCCTCCAATTAAAGTGATATCGTTTGGATCAACTTTATTAGTCAAATTATTTGGAGGTCTTCCCATCTCATGGGAAGCTTACGAGATTACAACTGCGGGCAGAGGTGCAACTGGTACTGCATGTAATTCTTTCAAAAATATCTTTTGATGATGTTTTAACTTGCTCAATTCATAAAAAGTGATGTTAGCCCTAGTCTTCTTCATGTCTTCTATGATATTATACTCCATTTCATCCGAAACAATAAATGTTTTAAATGAAGTTGGTGAATCTGTTTGGACCGGGCTTGTTTGAGTCGCTTTGGGTGTTGTTTTCTTGGCTACGACTTTATCCTTAGGCATTGAGCTTGCGCTCTTTGGCTTAGGAGTAGGTTGAGGAAGATCGAGTTGATTTCTACTTCGAGTACTGACCGACGATGCCTCTTGATCCTCTTCATCTGGGAGGATGAAATCCCACATACCTTGTACCTCTGCAACTTCTTCTTCATCGGTAGGCTCTTCGGTAGCAATTTCCTCTTCTTCTTCTTCTGATTCAACATTTGTAATAACGTTGGGAGGCTTTGAATCAGTCGTAGGATTTCTTCTATAAGGGTTGTACGACTTTTTAGAAGAAGTCTCTGCTACTTGTTTCTTAATGTCAACCATTTCGTTAGACATGGTTTTCAAAACTTTATGCAATCCTTCTAAATTGAATGGATCTTTCAATTTTTTTTCTTGGGATCTTATTTAAAAGTAACCTTCTTAGATTTTCGTTCATCTAGAGCGTTTTTCTTTTCTAAAGCTATGATACGTTTCTCTACCGCTATTGCTTCCTTCATATTATCAGCTAAATTTGTTTTATTAGCCCTATCAACGAAGATTGCTATGTTTGATGGTAAAGCAGAGATGTACCATTCACTTCGCACTTCTTCGCTAGGCTTAGAAGCAATAGGAATTTTGTTCAACATTTTATTGAAACGTGAGTTAAAATCTTTGATAGGTTCCTTTGATTCAGTACTAAGGTTAGACAGGTCATTAATCGTTGTCGCCATAGACCTGTCATCACCAAACTTAGTCAAGAATTATTCCTGGAAGATATCTCAACTAGTGATAGATCCAGATGATAATGAGAAATACCATGATCCGGCTGCTCCTTGAAGAGTGTAAGGAAAGAGTCAGACGACAACGTCATCATTAGTAACTCCATTGAGATTTATAAATAACATAAAGTTGTTTATATGTTCTTCCGCTAGCATGCCTGCTTCAGGATTAAACTTAGGCAGCAACTTTTTAGGATGGGCTGGTATTTGACTCAAGGGCGCAGGCATTAAGACTGCCCTTGGGTTATTCCATGGAGATTGGGCCATCACTGAACTACTAACAGAGGAAAGCGCAAAATATGATCCCTGCGGTTGGGAAAATGAGGATATTATAGTTCCAGATGATTGAGAAGGAGATGTGGAAGTTCCAATGGACTGGTGGACAATAATCTAAAGTGGAGGGGTGGATGGTTGATTTCGCGGTGGAGAGGTTGAGATGGATGATGATGATGAAAGAGTCTCGCTATCTGACCCTTTAGGTGATTTCCTTGCTCTCTTCCTTGTAGGTAGAGGTAACTCGGTTGGTTGAATAGCAAACTTTTCGCTTTTCAATCTAGTAAGAGGATGAGCAGGGTTATATTGTGAAGTCACATTGCCTTGAGACTTATCAGATCTTTGAGGTGATATAGAAAGTCATTGAAGTTCATGAATCAAATATTCAACTTCAGGAGGTTCAATAATAGATTTATCTGAAATGTCAGGGTTTGTGGCGGTGGTTGTTGTTTTTCAACTTCTTGCTCAAGATTTAAGGATTCTAAGTGCAATGGAGAAGTCAAGGGAGATGGTGAGGGATATTTACTCTCAAAATGGTATTTAGATTTAGATTTACTTGCCATTCACAGCTTTGGCCCTCGTTCTAGCGCCAAATATGTTGAATTCTTGAAAATCAGGTCTACAACAAGGGGGATACCCACCCGGTCCGGACCTTGGTTAGCAACTCCTTTTCCGTTTGGTATAGTGGGTCCGACTAGGGATATGGGACCGATTTCCGAATATATGTGTGCATGTTGAGAATTGATATTTCTTTTCTAATAATTCCTAAGTAAAATGTTTTTATTCTAAATCTAATCTAACAACATGCAATTGTATTCTAATGAACATAAATATCTAATTCTAAACTAACCTGAGATGTAATCTTTCCGTTATGCGATCTAAAATGATTTAAAATAACAATTGGTAATAAATATCATTCAACTACTATGAGAAAAGAATTCAATAAAGATAAACCATTTCGTATAAAAAGTTAGATGAAATAGTTATGAAAAACATATCGCATAATAAGCTACTCATATATTAAACATAAATAAATAGCTATCACTGTACAGAAGTGCCAAATGATAACTCAAGCATTCATGCATTCATATATAAATCACTGAACATGAATATCGCTTTAACACATAGGCATAAATAGTTAAGAGATAAAAGTACCATTTATAACTAGTTCTACTCATGAGCTTCAAGCAATAATGATTTATCTCTTCTTAATCCAACATCCACCAAGAGTACAAAAGATGCAACATCCAGTATAGACTACTCAATTCATTCTTGTTCCATTCATTCATCAAAACCTCCTCGGGAGGGTGCAAAAGTGCACTGTTCTGAGGAACAAGTTTTTGACAAATTTTCAGGACCCTTTCTTTAAATGCATGAGAAGGGTTTAAATACTACTAACTAAATCTAAAAATAATTTATTACAAAAATGTAGGATGCAGTTTAAGTGACCGTCCTCATTTCAGGCAAAATTAAAACTAAAAATGAATCTAAAACTAAAACTAATAACTAACTATTTGTGTATATGTTTCTTGTAATTGCAAGCGTTCAACATTTACTTGAGGAGAGTTGGCTGGCCGACTTCCGACTTTAGCTGTCATGCGAAAACAGAATCGGTAAGTGTTGGCGCCATCTTCTCAGCAGAATTGATGATACATTTGAGAGTCATGCATTGGCTGTGTGGTTTTACCAAATACGTCTAGTAAGAATCCCAATTCAACTTGGTTAACCTTTTGATGGATTCTGCCTTTTCTTGAGCCTTCTGTCTCCATCTTGTCTGTAGTTGTTGTACATATCTACATATCAGTCGAGGATATCTCTGATAAATACCACTGGTTTTAGAGTTCAAGTTTTGATTTTCACCTTTAGCACATTTTTCTACAAATTTCCGGGCTTACAGGCCACTGAGCGATTAGAGGCTTTCCATCTCGAGGGGTTTTAATCGTGCATCGGAAACTGCCTCCGTTTCACAATCCGGGCTTCCCTGGTGAGATTTTCGTCCCTTGCACACTTTTTGTTAGAGGATATAAAGCTTAAATTTTGTGAAAATAACGAATCCGTGAGTTCGTGGTTCTGAGCTTTAAATTCTCTATTCGTGATATCAACATTATCTAGTACCCATTTAACCATGTCCATGTATGGAAGAATTTTGGGCTTCACCGCTATCCTATGCAAGAACGAACATGCTAGTTCTGTAATAGACGCCTCAGAAGACCCGTTTGAGCCTACAGTAACTGTAACGTCCATCATTTGGGATTTTCTTCCTCGAGTAGACTATACATGTCTTCCCAAGTAGTAATACCAACATATTTGTTACAGGTGATCTCTATGTATAAGGGCGTCATTTCTTTATCTTCAGAACTTGAAGCTTTACCCTTCTTTCCCATAATATCCTGAACACTGCTATGTATACTTCTCTGCTCTTCGCTTTTGTAGTTTACAAATGAGGTAAGAATAATGATAAGAAAAAGGTGACGGGAAAGCTTTAAATGCATAAAACATATAAAATATACCACCTTACGTGAAATAGCTCTTCGATCAGATCAAAACCATATTTTATTAATGATTTCCAACTAACTCATTGATTAACATTAACGCGCATAACCAGGCTTCGGTTTATGGAAAAATATTTTTCTAACAATGAGCCCTGAAGATCTGCGATAAGGTGATTTTGCGATTTTCTTCGCAATATCACACATCGCAATATCGCTAGTTTGTAGCGTATGACAATCATCCATTAATGTGTTTTATGTGAAATGCAATTTGTGACATGCGCTATCGCATATCGACGGTTTGAGGCATTTTAGCTTAAGTGATATTTGAGGCATGCGATGCAATGAGGGTCTTTTGATGCGTGATTTCACATCGCGGTTTCACAATACTAGAATTCTGCTTGTAAGAAGGCATCCATTACCTTGTTTGCGATGCGACGCACTTTAAGGAGTGATTTTATTTTAACTTATCATAAAACTTAAGTCTTTTTAGATTTTTCGAGGGTATTCTCCTAAGTTTATGATGGTAAGTTTTATTGAAAAAGGAAACAAGCGTTAATCGATTTTTTTAAATTTTTAATAAGGGTCCCCATTTATTTAGTATTAGTGATAAAACTAAATAAGAAGGGGGGTTGTTGCTAGACACAACATGACCTAGAGCCTCAGTCACTCCCATGACATGGGAATGCATGTGACTAGGACCTTTGCACATTCCCAAACAAATTTAAAGCAAATCCTTCGAACTTTCTCCAGAACACCCTTGGGGATCCAAGCCAACCACATCCACTTGACTATAATTACTTTCAAAATAGATTTTATCAAAACCAAATTCCTTGCCTGAGATAACCACCTAAAGCACCAACATGTGTGCCTTTTCTCTTGCTTGACCAATAATCACTGCGAGTCAGCGTTGAGATAACAATTTCGTTTTAATTTGAAACTCAAATATTTAAAACATGAGTCCAAATCCAAAATTTCAAAAGGGAAAAGAGAGCGAATATGACCAATCTCTTGCACCTCCAAATTATGAACAGTAATGGAGGAATTCACGTCATTGATCACCATACCCATTACAGAACCAAACATACCTAAGATCTCAACAAATTTTCCCAAGTATCAAACCAATCCATTACATAAAATAAGTATGTCATCAACAAATGATAAGTTTGTTAATTACATCAGAAATAGCCACACCCAAAAAAATCCCTTCTTCTAGCAACATCCTTGATCACAAGGCTTAGACCTTCAGTAACACGCAGAAACAAAAGTGGTCACAGAGGGAAACCCTAACGAAGACCACACTGAGCTTGAAAAAAATTCGAGGCAGAACCATCAATTAAGACAACAAAAGAGGCATATGTCAAACAAACCATGATCCAATTAATGAATTGAATATCAAAACCCACATGAGTAAGAAGAAGGCGAATAAAAGACTAGTTAACCCAATCACATGCCTTAGAGAGGTCAATTTTGAAAACAACACCCTTCAACTTTAACGACTTTATACTATGGAAACCCTCCTGAGCCACCCCAATAGGCTTATGGATTTGGTGCCCAAAAAAAAACCAAAATTGTTTTGTGAGATAATCTTGGAAAAAATAGCCTCGCTTCTATGGTAAATCACCTTAGATATAACCTTATAAACACATTGGCACAAGGATATAGGGCAAAAATGCTCAAAAGAGGTAGGATTTTCAACCTTTGGTATGAAGGAAATGAAAGTCAAGTTGAAAGCGAGTAACCAACCATCACGACGAGATTCATTTACAACTCAAAGTAAATCTAGACCAATAAACTCGAAAAAAGCAGAGAAAATTCCACAGCCCAACCATCTTGGCCCGAACTCTTGTCTTTTTGGAAACTAAATAGGATTGCTTTTAGTTCCCCTTTAAAGAATCCCCCCATCAACTCTCGATTCTCATCAACATCCACAAAGCGAGGGATCAATTGGGCCACTTGAATGATAACAACAATATTTACCTCCTAAGGATCCCACAAAACATTTCTGAAATGTGTGACACCCATTTCAACAAGGCCATCAAAATTTGAGACCTCATGACCCACCTCATTTGACCTACCCCAAATATTGTTTTTGGGTTTTTCTACCTTTGGCATAGGCATGAAATAATTTGATGTTCTTGTCACTACTATCTAACCATATTGCCCTGCTTTTGAGAGGCCAGGTATCTTACTTCTTCCCCAGGATCTCCTTCCTCCTAGACACAAGGATGTGATATACCTCACGAGACTCCTGTGATCAAAACGCATTGAGACCCAGATCAATAAAAGACTCAATATTATATTCATAATTCCTCCTCCTCACGACTACGAACATAAATCACTCAATCCTTAGCCAAATATTTAATGTGTTTAAGATTTCTTTCAAATTGGCTAGCAACAATGACCAAATTTGAAAGTTTGGTATTAATTTTATTTGGAAGGGTATATATTGATCTAACCCATCAAGGATGAAAGGTTAACAAAAAAAATGTACTTAAATTGGCAAGTGCAAAGTAAATAAACCCTTCATTAAAAAAATGCATAAATAAAGTAGTGCCCTTATAAACCTCTACATCTTGAAAAAATTAAATCGTGGTTACATCAAAATACTCTAACATTTCAATAAAACTTGTAAATAAGGAAAAAAAATTCTCAAATTTTATTTAGAAAACAACTAAGCAAAAGTTTCTTTAATTCATTAGATGATCTTCAAAAATATTTGGATTTACATCATTGAAAATTTTAATCTATTTTCCCAATGGCAGAGACTTTCTACTTTTCATTTATTTCCATACATCATAAATATTATTCCAATCTACCTCCTTTAGAGCATGAGGTGCACTAAGAGAGAGGAAAATCAACATATCTAGGGTATAGACTAATGAAATTCTTGATCTATCATTGCTTTTAATCTTTCTTAGAAGAGCCTCTTTCACGCATAGTTGTGCTTGCTAGAATAATAAGAATTGCTTGCCATAATTGCATCAAATATGGAAAGCCTTCATACTATTCAAGTTCATCTCCACATACATCTCATGCTCCAAACATATGTTTTTCGAGGTATGATTTATAAATAGTACAAACAAATTTATCCATTTCACCCAAACATCTAGCAATATCCACAATAGGTGATTCCCCAACACTAAATTTTTCACATAAACACTCCAACCATATTTTAGTTGAGAGTATATAACATTCAACTCTTCATAATAATGTCGAGGAATGAAAAACTTAGCAACATTAAATATAAGTAAATTTTTGAACCTCCTATCTATAGATTCAATCATCTTCATAACAAAACATTTTCCCAAAAGAATACAAACATCTATTTTTTCTGATGTTTGCATCTTTTGAAAAATTCAAACCTTAATGGTTGTAAATGTACCATCCCTGTGTTATCCACAAATTCAAAGACCCCCCTTTATGCTTTAATTGGAAAATAGGATATGTGGATTACACCTTCCCCAAAACTACTTCCTAAAAATTGTTCGTGAAGCATGCTGATAGAAACATCTAGAGTAGTGATAATATATGTAACATCAGCATGATCCTCTTGAAACTTCTGTTCAACTTATTTAATTCAATGAAAACATCTGCTAGTAGATGGATGAAAAAGTGCACTTGAATTATTGTTGCCAACTCATACATTATTTTCTCCCCTAACTCTCAATCTTTTAACAAAACAGACATGAGTTTAACAAGTCTTTCCATGGCTTTTCCTTTAGAAAGTCATTGACACCTAATCATAGGGATTGGATGAACAACTATAATTAGTGAAAATAAATAATAGAGGAAATGGAGAGTCATTGGGAGATGAAACTGATCAATCAATCCATCTTGTATATAATAATGAACAACCTAAATGAATAATACCATTTCATTTCAGGAGTTACCTCTTGGCCCGACATGGTATCATAGCCAACTCTATCTTTGGCATTATAGTTTGCCCTTGTAACTCCCTCCTGGCCTATGTTCAGCCTATTTTGTAGAACTGACACCTTTGTCATGCTCCAGAGGCCTGAATAGTGCACTGTCATATGCGTTTCCTATTCCTACTGGTCGTGTGGAAACCGAGTATTGAATTCCATTTTTTTTTGAAATATCAGTGCACCAATACCACCACTTTCATGCTCTGCCACGTTTTTCCCTGGTGGCAACGGTCAGTTCTTCCTTAATGTTCTCATCGCCCGTGTCCAAATCCCAGTAAATGCAATCTGAATATTGCATTGGTGTGGTCTATTCCATGCCTTGCATCTCAGAGGAGCGTAATTGCATTGGGATTATTGTTCCTAAGGTGGATAAAAGAATAGTCGAGGGATTCTGAAGAAGGTACTCTCGAATACCTCTCCACGCTGCTCTCAAATACCTCGCCACGTTGCTCTCTGTTGCTAGACCTTCGTTGCCAGAACTTCATTGCAGACCTCCATTGCCAGAACTCTGTTGCTCATACCTCCCAATACGCACCGTTGGCTCTCCACACATATACGCAACCAACAGATCTCGCCTACGCTTACACCGTTGGCTCTCAAAAGGCGTTTTCTTTGGTGATGAGTTGTTGCAGGATTTTGGTTGAAGTCTTGTAGCTTATTAGTGCATAGAATCAGATTGTGATTTCACCATGATAAGAGTTTTGAGTGGTTTTGAGTCTGTAATTCACAGATTCTAACTCTGAGAATTCATTTTACCAGACTTCCCAAAAGTTGGTTTGGGAAAGTGCATTTTAAATATGGTATATCAAAGGGTATTTTGGGCTATAGTCTCTTCGATCTGGCTTGCGGGCCTGAAATGCCTCTGATATCTGAAGGCAAATGTTAGTTAGGTTCAGATTTACTTTCTCGAGCAATGTTCACACAGTGCGACAGTTCTCCTACGCATTGTTACCCTCCATCATGCCTATCTATCTGCTCTCATACGCCTATGGTAATACTCCTCCCTTTGCATTTAGATTGGATGCTTTTCGTTGATTTGGTACATTGCAGGAGTTTTCTAGCTCATGGTTCCATGGTTCTCTGAGGCTCCATCCTATATATTAGAGTGCAATTGTTTATTTTTTTGCACCAGAACTGTATTTTTCTCCACCAGAAGTACAATTTTATACATTTGCAGCAGAAGTATATTTTTTTTACGGTTTATAGTTTTTTAAAATGCACTCATTAATATCTATTGTGGGAGTGGTCCTCAATGGGAAGGAAAATTATCTTGAGTGGTCTCGGAAAATAAAACACACTCTCATTTTTAATGAGCTATGGAAAGGAGTGTGTGTTGGAGACGGAGACAAAGAACCATAACAACCTACCTCAGACAAGGAATTCACCATTTGGGAAAATAAGAAAAGCAAGGCTTATGCTTTGATTGTAGCATCAGTAAATGAAGAGGTGAGTCGCCATATTTCCCCATTTTCAAATGCTTTCGAAGCCTTACAAAAACTAAAGGAACTCTATGACTCACCCTCTACACTTGAAGTTGTTCAACTCATGATTAAATTGTTCACCTTTGAATTACAAAATGATGATCCTCTTGCTCTTGCATCAGAAGTAAAATCTATTATGCATGATATCAAAGTCACTAATGTTGAATTGGACATTCCTCTCATAGCTTTTCT
This sequence comes from Pinus taeda, assembly GCA_000404065.3. Classification (NCBI taxonomy): domain Eukaryota; kingdom Viridiplantae; phylum Streptophyta; class Pinopsida; order Pinales; family Pinaceae; genus Pinus; species Pinus taeda. Next base: position 391 of record APFE031321064.1, on the reverse strand, counting down.
CAAGCCACTTTATCCCACTTACTCAAATTATCTTGAGTCATTGCAAGCAAACGGAAACCTCAAAGATATTACCATTGACTCCCTTGTGAAAAAAAATTCTGAAAGAGAGAAAGATTTTGGGAAGAAGATAGCTCCTCAGTCTTCTGAAGGGCTGTGTGTCTTGCACATAGAGAGAAGAATCTTGCTCAATATTCTTCCAGAGGAAGAGGTGGTCGAAGAGGAAGAGGAAGAGATTTCAGAGGCAAGGGGGGCATACACTTTCAAGGAGAAAAGTCAGATTTTCACTGCATACGTTGCAAAAGAGATGGATCACACGATGCATCCACATGCAAGTTGCCTTGGGATAGAATTGAGTAGGAAAGAAACCAACCCAAAGGTAAAACCAATGAAA
>APFE031321062.1:0-20165 GCA_000404065.3 Pinus taeda | reverse complement strand
AGTGCTGATGGGGAAGATTTTGCCAAGGCAATGAATGACCTACAGGAGCAGGTAAAATCAAAGTTTCTGAACAACAGTCAATGTTATAAATAACAAGCAGATTTAAAATGGCGGGAGGTACAGTTCAATGTGGGAGATGATGTTCTCACACATCTATGCAGAGAAAGGTTCCCTAGGGGTGAGTATAACAAGTAGAATTTTAAAAATATTGGGCCTTGCAAAATTATGCATAAATTCTCTGCGAATGCCTATGAATTATAGCTACCCACAAGAATAGGCATATCACCTATCTTCAATGTGGCAAATCTTTTTCCATACACTGCCAGTCCTGAAGACAACAATATGGCACGGCCAGAATGGGATACCCAGATGGAAAGCGGTTATTGGATGAAGCAAATGCCTTCAGCTCAGCCCCTTGAGATCGAGAGCATTTTCGACACACAAGTGGCCTAGCGAACTCACAGAAAAGAGTACCTTCAATACCTTGTCAAGTGGAAGAACCGTCCCATTGAGGACAGTTCGTGGCTTGACGTGGCACAGATACACCGTGCAGGATATTTTGTCGAGGAACTCATGGAACGGAGCCATGAACTTTTGTTACCCCAAGAGCTTGATGCAGGATCATCCAGCTCAGGGTGAACAAAAACGAACGTGTTTGTTTCATAGGTTTACATATAGATAGGTTGACATGTCGTTGTACCTTAGTCTTTTAAATTCCTTTAATTCCTAGCATTTAGGACTTGACATCACGTTATGTTTTTTTTAATTTCATTTTAATTTCCTTTAGTTACTGTTTTTAATTAATCATAGAATTTAGGTGAACGGAAATTGACAGTTATCCAATGTAATTTCTTGTAATTCTTGACAGTTTCTAAAACTGTTCGACAACTCATACAAAAAAGAAAAAAATGAGACATTGGAAGGATTGATTCCATCATAGCAGAAAATCGAAATAAAATCATACAAGAGATTTTTCAAGATCATCTGAGACCATTCGTAACTGAATATATTTTCTTTTGATTTCGTGATAAAATTGAATGCATTACGAACAACGGCAAGAACTGGTAGAATATTTGTTTCTACAGGTATCAAAGGAACAACTGAATTGACGAGGCTGAGAGTAGGTGGGAGTGAGTACACCAAACCCACAAACGGGACTACAGTCAAATGCCAAAATTTCCAGTAATGTTACAAACTTACAGCTACAAGAATACGTTGAGCATTTTTGATAAGAACAATCACGAGAATAGACGGAGGGTTTCATACAAGCACAATCCCATTACAGTAATCACCAGGTAGCATTCCAACTGAAACATTGTAATTTCTTTACGAAATATCATACAAGTACATTTATATAAATATATGAATCATTACAGTCCCAAGATAGACAAATTACATTGCGTGTTCGACTAAGAGACTGGACTCAAAACGCCAGTGTTGAAAAGACAAGCAACCTAGCTGTGAATGCCAAAACTACAGACGAAGTCGACCTAGAAAACAACTGAAAAGGGGAGCCGGGGTTCTGACCCTAGAAACCATAACTGCTTACAAATAAAAGTAGGACAAGACCCTACCCGTTTGGGCCAGCAGTAGCAGAACCAAAGTCCATACCTGAGCCACCCGATGAGCCACCTGCAAGAACAACAACCATGTATATTAGAAACGTGAGAGCATTGAAGCCTGAAAAGGAGTAAAGGAGGGCGAGGGTTTGCTAGCATAAACTTACCAGAAAGGCAACGTCGAATTAGAGAAGAGTTTTGACCAGTCGCCAACCAGCAAGGGAACCCTGCTCACATAGGAGCAAGTCCCTTAGTACAACTGTAAAAATCGATAGAACAATTAAAACATAGAGGGAGGACTTATCACCGTAGTGCTGAAGAGTTGAGGTTGAATGCTGAGACCCCTGATGGTGGCGACCTGATAAATTACAGACAAATAATTAGTTAAACAACAAAGAACATTCGGTGATAGAAGAAAGCAACATAAGAACAAATGCATTCTGATAATAGTAACCACGAATAGCACCCACGAAACCTATAAGGCAGAGAAGCCCAGTAGCAGACCACAGAAGGCCAAATATCGAGCCCCTCGAGCTCATTGACGGAGTGAAAAGCATAAACAGAGCCATCTCACTAACAAAACCTAGATAGCGAAGCCAGGTTGAGGTTCAGGGCTACAAACAAAGCCCAGTGAGTGGAGTAGAGGCCAAGACCACAACACCACTGAAACAAACCACCAACAGTCACAGAAGAACAGTTGAGAAACCCTCTCGGCTCCTGGAGAACGAAATAAAATGACAAGTGAACAGAGATTAGGTGTCTAATCCAAAGGAGGGATAGCGCATTTCAAGGATGGGATAGATGTTCCCCTCATAACAGTTGCCAAGTACTAGGTATTAATTAGACAATCAAAATATCAACCACCAAATCACCAAGAATCCTATCATTATAATCACCCCATTAATTACATTTTAATTGATTGATTAATCGCGAGGTTCAAAAGGGCTGGACCCATCAATTTATAGGGTAAAATATCTATGTGTTGTGTTCTTCTTTATGGTGTGCCATTTTTTTTCTTATCTTTATATTTTTTAGTGATGTTTAAAGGTTTAGTTCAATTAACCTTATGGTCTTGTTTAGACTTCTATTCATCTCTATATTTGAACTTTTTGTATCTAAGTGTATATCAAGTGCATTAGTCCCAACAAGGACTATGTCCATATCATAGTTGTGGATCACATTGCCTTGATAGAGTGCATATTTTGCTGTATATGGAATTATACAATAACCATTTCCCACAAAAATAGTGTGTAAATTTTGATAACTTTAATTTTGTCATGTACATTTTTTTAGAGGTAATGTATAATGCCTAAGCTCTTTAGAGAAAACCCTTCCTTAGTTTTCCAAATGTCATAATCAATAGTATATACCATTATTAGGGAACAAATGTTATTCTTAATGCATATATTAATTCTTAGGATGTTATCCATGGCTCTTGTTCCTTAGAAATAGCTTGTTGAGGACTCAAACCACTAGATTTTGGACCCAATACATTTCACATGAGGAAACCATCCCATATTGCATCAGACCTTAGAATAATGACCATATCACCCACCTAAGAACAAAGGAAACATATAAAGGTATTCGTCTTTTGTATGGATCCTCATCTATGTTACTTATTCCTAGAAATATCTACTAGGGACCTAAGCCCCTACATTTCAACTTGAAGGCATGTCTTAGGTAAAAACACCCTTCCCTAGTGTACCAAACCTTATAATAAACACTATATACATCTCCTAGGATAAAAATTCCATCTTAATGGCATTTATTGTGGTCTTGGGTGATTTACATGGTTTATGTTCCATACTAGTAGCCCATATAACATCTTGTGCTTTACATTTTGATTATAAAGCATGTGTTTAGAAAATAGGAAGTCCCCTATTATACAAAACAAAGAATTCATCTTATATAAAACTTTTGGGCTATAAATTCCTCATCAAATTATTATCTCATAATTTTGGTCCCCATTCATGCTTTATGTGCCTTCGAATTTTCTCATTTAGGGCTTAGGTAACTGGTGTTCGGTCCTTAGGAATGTCCTAGAGAAAGAGAACCTTCCCTCATGTACAAAATCTAAAAAATCTACATGCATCCTACTTGTGGGTCTAGTATTCTAATTTTAGGGCCTATCTCTTGGTCTAAGGGCTTATGCATGATCTATGTAAGTGTTCCCTCTAAATAATTTGTTCAGGAAAAATAAGTGATTGAGTTTCCCAACATGTCTTACATGAGAAGACCATTTTCTAGTGAATCGAACAACAAAATGAGATAGTTGTACCAATATTGGCTAAAGGTATGATCTAAAGGTCTTATGTCATGGTCTAAGTACATGACCATATATAATGTTCCCTAAAAATGGTTTGTTTAAGAGGCAAGCCTCAAGCATTTCATCCCTAGATTATGTCTTGGATGAAAAAATCATTCCTAGTGTAGTAAACCTCATAATTAGGATTATATTCGACTCTATGGAAAATTTATGCATCTATAGGGACTACCTCATAGCCTAAGGTCCTATGCATGGTTCATATGAATTAGAAGGATATTCTTGATGGCCTAAGCTACTAAAAATCTTCCCTAAATCATGTCATGGTGAGAAGATAATTTTGTAGTATGCCAAACCTTAGAATCATACTCATATCTAGCTTCTATACCAAATGTTACATTTACAAGTCCAATGACATGATTTAGGGACATGTTAATGGAAAATGTGGGCTTATATGTAGATTCTTTAGAGACCAATTTATTGGTTTTCATCCCTAAAGCATGTTTTGTGTAAGGATGACTTCAGCGTGTTGAAATTTAGAATTGACCATACCACCCACTCGTAGGGAAAACATCTCATCTAAAAGGATTGTGTTATATGGTTTTAGGCCATGATTATGTGCCATGTTTCTTAGAAGTAACTCCTTTTGGGACAAGGTCTGCGAATTTTAATCATGGTGCATGTGTTGTGCTAAGAGACCCTTTATTGTTTTGCAAGGCTTGTAATCAATATCATATGCTACTCTTAGGAAAAAGAATGCTCTAAAGGGGATTATCTCATGGTTTGGGTATATCTTCTTGGCCCATGTGCCTTGAAAGTAATTAATTTATGTCTCAATTCAATAGTTTATGCTAGAACCTCAAAGTCAAGTAAGTATTCCACCTATTGGGAAATGGTTCCCTTGAGACATATATTTTAACTATTGAAGACTCATAATAAGCCGATTAATCCTAAAAGCATTATATAAGCGCAAGCCCCATATTTCATTGTTAAAGCAAAGGAGACTCCTCCATAGTGTATCAAAACTCTAAATGAAGTTTGCTTCCAACACCTAGATTAAAGATTTATTTTCAAGAACCTTTCTCATAGTTCAATGTCCAATTATAATAAACATTTCTAAGTTTCCCAAATCTAAGATAAAGATTCCTTCTATGTTCTAAAAATCCCATCTCATAATTCAATGTCCCATTATAACGAACATTTGTTGAATAGCTTTAACCAATGTACCTCAAGTAACTAATTTGAAAATTATATCCTTGAAGTTCATCTAAAACATATCCTAGGGAGGGGACCCTCTCTTGGTTGAAAAGGCCTATAAACCACACATGTATATAAAAAAAATGATTATATTATTATTTTGGATATTTATGATTTGTATTCTTAAAGACAATAGTTTTAATATATGAACTCCTATGTTTCATGATTCAAAGATTCTTGGGAGAAGGAAACTGTATATTAAAGTGAAAAGCATCTAAATAATGAAGAGATTTCAAGCATCTATTGTATATTATTTTCAATAATTTAAGTCCTCATCTAACCCCGAAAAAACAACTTATACAACTTATACTTATATATCATCACAAAAATTCTACATACATTTTGGATTTCAACCTTACCTTATGACTTGCCCAACTAGGAAGGAAAAATTATTAGTCCCTGCCTTCGGCAGCACAGGGACTATCGTGATCAATAGATGTTGACCCAGTGTTAATATACTTTGACCTATCACTATATTTAATTTTTAGCCAATGTTTTAATAGACATATTTTAGCAAACAAATATTTATCCAAAGTTTCAACTTGGATGTCTTATTTCCAACAAGAATGTATGATTTTCTTGATACATAGGATAAAAGGTTTTGAATTTTAATTTGTTGTAGTTTAATGCTAGCTTGGAATTAGCATTAATTCAAAAAGTATTTAATGTTCACATACTTTCCATTAAACATAACCCAAACTTTCCTATCATGTTGTGATCCAAAGGGTGTTATGTAACCAGTTGTTGGCATGTTACCCATCTACCATGCTTCTCACAACTACTAAAACAACAGAAAAAGAACACAATCTCTTCAACAACTTGGCATGGCATGTAACAACCATTCTTCATAGTTGTGGAGACCATCATTAGCACAACATCATACAATGTGTCATCAAAACCCCAACATTTTTAGGGAACTCTTTCTCTAGTACTCTTTATGCAACCTTTGAAAGATATCTAATAAATATGATGATATAATAAAAAAATATACCTTTTCCCTCACATATCTAGGAAATGAAATAGATTCCAAATTACGTTTTGTTAATTTTGTTGGACCTATATATTCAATAATATTGATTTGATGGTTCCCATATTTTGCTTCTTGTTTTTTCTACTACATGTATCATACACAACTAGTAATTTTTTTATTATCAATGGTGCACTTTCTAGTACATTTTCTGCAACCTTGAGAGATATATAATGAATATGAAAATTTAATCAGTGAATATAACTTTTCCCTCACATATCTAAGAAGTGAAATAGATTCCAAGTTATAGGTTATTTTATACATTCAATAATATTTGCGCAGAGGTTAGAATATTTGATGGTTCCCATATTTTGCTGTAGCAAAATTCATTAAATTTTGGATAAGGAATTCAATTGAAATTGTATTAAAATGACATTTAATTCAACATTAATCAAAATACAAATCCATAAATTGAATTGTTTACCTTCAAGAGCATGTATGAATTGCTTGCATGATTCTATCCAAAGCTAAAGCTTCTGAGCTTTAGAATATAAGAACAAAAATTTTGTGTGACATGCTGATGTGTTATGCAATCATAAATTTAAATTTGAAAAAGTTATACCAAGCTACAAAAAAGTCTAATGCCCCAACTGTGGGAATCTAGCATTAAAGAGACCAAAGCCTCATGTTGTATTTTTCATTTAGACCAGTATAGTACTTAGACTCGTACACAAATTTAAGCTTACTTATAAGGTTGCAACTTGGACACTAATGGTCTATTAACTCAAGAAACAATGCTAGAACCATTAGACTACTATTGTATTGTGTGAACCAAAGAATAAATGAAATACTATTACAACCTTGCTAAAATTGTTGATACTACATTTTTTGCATTGCAAAATCCAAATAAAACATTTGGCCATTAACAATGAATATATATTATTCAAATGAATAATAGGAAAATGCTTTGCTACATACCAATCTGAAAGCTTGTAAAGAATATTCCTAAACATCAATTACCTATTCCTATTCGAAGGCACACAAGGAAAAAATAATGGAATGGTGAAAGGGGTCAAACCTCCTATTATACTATAGGGGACCTACAATGGGACTACAATAAAAAAATTATATAAAGGACATATGCAAAAGAAAGCTCTAAAAGTACTGTAAACTGAAAATATCTTTCAATTGGGATGGGTGAGCTCCAAGGGAAAATTTGTTAAAACTCCCATAATTAAACACCCTCGTGTAAAGTAAAAATTCTCACTATCTCTCTTGAAGTACCATCTGACTTCACTCTTGTTCACCTTTGCATTCAGTTCATCGACCAATGAATGAAATCCCCACCCAAATTTCGTTAGTGTTATTGCAAATAATCAGGGTTCATACCAATGTTTGGCTTCTTTATGTGCCCTGAATTGATATTGAAAGACTTTAGGAATCCTGCACTCTAATGGTTAGGCTACTTATGTATAGAATTGGTTATTTTTCTCCCTAGTTTCAACCTCAAAAATTGATTTCGTCCTTAAAATAGATTTAGGGGTATCAATCTTTCCAGTTTGAACAACATGAATTGATTATGTCATTATTGATAACTAGATTCATACCTTTTTAGTCATGGATATAAAAAATGTATGGCCAAGAGAATAGGAATCCACAGTAATAACACATAGATCAAAGGAAAAAGCAAGACAAGTGTAGCTTCACACTAAGGGACCCTAGGTCCAAAAGCAATAGCATGCACTTGATGTCAATGATTGACCAACCACATCAAAGGCAAAAGCAAGATGATTGTAGCTTCATCGTATGTGATCCAGGTCCAAAAGTGATATGTTGCACTCGATGAGAATGATCGAACTAACTAGGTTAGCTTTCCGATGACGCTTGACTAAGGGGGGGTGGGGGCACGTGGGCTACATGCAAGCCTTGCGTGCCTACCCTACATGTTCTTTCTTTTTTGTAATTTTATTTCTATTGTCTATTTTATTCATTTTCAATAATTTTTTTAATTTTGTTTATGTTCCTAGCTATGTGACAACCAGAAACACTAGTGCCCATAGTTATTCGTAGTGTCTTATTTCTAGTACCTGTGTTGGTGGAGGTCAACTGAGGCCTCGAAATTTCTCTCAATTTTTATCTTTGGTCATTAAATTGGTGGAGATAAACCCTAAGCCTACCAATTACTCTCCATTTTTATATCTAGCATTACGGGGATCGATCTTATCCCTCTCTTGATGGGTATGCGGTAATTTCTTGGCCTCACCATCACAGTTATGACTTAAATTTTCATGTTTTAGCCACATTCAACCTTCACAGATGAGGTCATTTGGGTTGATAATCATTTACTTTTTCTTTGTGTGAAGGTTTGTGAAGAGGGGATTGGGGGTTCGAGTAGCATGCAAAGAGCTACACTAGGTGCATGCCAAGGACAAGTTTTGGGCAGAGATGAAGAAAAAATCAAAATCCACTCAAGTCAATGTAACCCATTATCTTCAATGTTGTTCATTTTGTTTGTTTTATTCTTTTATTTGGCCAATTTTTGTATGAGTATTATGTTTTCCTAAAAATCACTGATATGAGAAACTATATTTTGTGTTTCATACAAGTGCATTATTATGAGGATGAAACAAAACCAACACATACATGTGATGTTCTTGTGGTTGGGGGTGAAAAGCCTATCAAAACATAAAACAAATCTAAAATCTAGAAGCAAGAATCTATTAACACATAATGTAGAAAAATGTGAACTGAAGTAAATATACAACTATCAAAACATGTGACATTTTTTCAATAATTCTGAACATGAAAAACCTACTATAGGGAAAACCCTAAACTACTAACTCAGGCCTTAATGAATAATGACGACTCTCAAAACCTGTGACTATTGTTCATAAATTCTGAACATCAAAAATATGCTACAATAAAGCCCCTAAACTGTTAGCTACTAACTCAAGACTCAATGAGTTTTCCGTAAGTATGCCCTATTTTTTTAGATTTTGAAAAAGGCATAATGGGATTTACAAAGAATATATGAAAGTCCTTTTTGGTAGCAATATAACATTAATATATTTGCTTAAAATGGTCCATAGGAAATACTAATTTCGAAAAAGAATATAAGATTTGTCAACATTTAGTCTATATATCTTGTAAAATTTTGTTAGTGACTCCTCATAGATGATTCAAACTCCTTTATAATGATGGATAAGTTTAGTAAATTGAAGATGGTAAAAGAGATATATGCACTAAATTGACTATCACCTTTATGTTCATACCACAATGAGATGATTACCACTCAATTTTGCAATAAAAAAATAGCTTCTCTCCATACTATATTCCTAAAGCCTGTAATTAGTCCTATCAACTTGCTAAATGTGTGTTATCATATCACTTCTTAACTGTAGACTTCTAAAAATTCAATAAATAAAATCAAAGTCGTAAACTTTAGTTGTTTGCATGGTTAAGCAGCATAGACATATCTTGTTCAAAAATTTCACAGGAACATCATTTATTTAGTGTTATATATAAAACTGAGAACAAGAATTACTTGGTCTCTGGTATCTCTTGGATTACTTTTTAAATGTTCAACAATCGTTTGAAAGTAGGGTTATTTTTTAAATGTTCAACTCTCCCTTGAGAGAATTTTCACGTTCTCTCAATGATACGTACCAGGTTTGTTTCCACATTTGCTTTAGGGTTAGTATTGAAATTTCACAATCTGCGCCCAAATATTAATTTTTAAGAGAAGTACCTAGGGTAGACAGGCATGAGTTCACAATTTCTAGTAATTACATTGTATGCCAAGATGTTATCTTTGCCGGAGATGAACCAAGGACAATTTCTCGGGTATTTGGATACAAGGATCTGAAATTGGATCTAAGATCAGATCCTGATGTGAGCCAAGTAGGTGTTGATTCTGGAACGAAATTTTTGAAATCAGTTCACTGAACCGTTCAATCTGACGGTCCTTAGCTGCTGTTCTCTTCTGCACAGTTAATGTTATTTATATATCAAACGGGTTTTTGCTTCCTTAGATTCATGAGAAACATTAATTCGGCAGGACTACCGCTACATGCGGCTTTTGTTTTCTCTAGAGGGATAGAACGAGCACATGGAGCTGAATTTGAACAAACGAATACAAATCTTTGTCTGTAATATGAGGACACAAAATTCACTATCTCCTAACATAATTTTAGGTTCACTATGGATGGACTTCGTAATTGCAATCTCGAGGTTTGAGTTGTGTTGTATGTGTTCAACTCCCATCGATTGAAATTGATATGAACGTAATATGCGTGCAATTGGGTTACGTGAACATGGAATATTCAAGGAAGCAGAATATGAGAAATTGTTATTTTGTTGGGAAACAAACGGAATTTGATAAATGTATTGAAATTAATGGAGATTATGTATTATTGGATAGATTTTGTTTCACATGTGAGAGTGTGTCTTAGATTAAGATTACTTTTTATTTTAAGTGTGAGTTCTAATTCTCCATATTATCATGTAAACTTATATATTTGGATTCTAATAATGAATTGGGAGTGTTGTTGGCTTCGTGCCGTATCCAAGTGCAGGTTGCTTACTTGAGAAGTGCTAAATTTCGAATTATAAGTTGTATTTCTTAATTTTAACATAGTATCGGAGCCGGTGACCTTACTGGCTGGATAATTGACTGCCGTTGGTGTTGGAGAGTGTCTAGAGAGGATTTGAACTGTGGAGGTGTGGTGGTTGGAGAAAGGAAAAAAAATTAAGAAAAATCTCTCAGTTTGAAGCGGCCATCCTTAAGTCGAATTAAGCTCACCGGTTTGAAGCAGGCAGCACAACATTTTGGCCCATTTCACGTGCTGGTCAACTGAGATTTTTCCAGGGGTCAGCGCGGGTCTGAGGCTCGATGACATGTTGATCGCCCCTTCAACAAATTTCCAGCAGCGCGCCATGGAAGCACGTATCTGACCTCCGAATTGTGCGCTGCATAGTGGTGAGTTGGCACGCCCGGTGGATTGGCAGATCGGTGGATAGACTGGCGGATTAGAGATTGGTTGTGGTGGATCTGGTGGATCGCATCCACCGTGGTGATGAATGGCTTTGAGCCATGGTGGTGAACTAGTGGCATATCCCATATCCCATCGAATCCCATATCTCTGCATATCCCATCGAATCCAGTGGCGTCAGAGTGGCACAACAAAAAAATCCCCCGCCATGGGCCGTGGTGGTGAACTGTGCTGAAGTGACTTCTATGTATAAGTCGGATCTGTAAAAAAGGTTAGGCAAAAGAGAAGCATGGGCAAGGCAGTGAGCGTGGTTTAGAAGTGGTTCCATGGGGATTCGGAGTGGCATCGAAGTGGCACATTAAGTAAACCTGTCGGTGGTGCCTTCACGCGGGAGGCCGAGTAGGTGTGGCTATAGTCACATCTTTCGACCTGTTGTTGGATCGTTGTGTGTGGAAGTGTGGTGGATCACCGGTGTGTGAGCATCACCGAATCGTGGTCGAGCTATTGTGTATTGGTGCGGTGAGCATCGTGGTGGCTGCAAGAACTTTTTCTCGGCGCCAGCATGGGTGGTATTTCCTTGTTATATCGATGGCACCTAGTTCATTCGCGTTGTATCCTGTGGTAGTCTCGTTTGAGTAGTGCTCGTTATCCCTCGTGACTGAAGAGGCAGCGTGGGCGAGTTATTTGGGTTTATTGGTGTCCCGAGGCCAAGGAAATGGTCCTCTTTTTATTTTAAATGGGTTGTAGAGGTATTTATAAGAGTTGTCTATAATGCTACTTTTTGGAGATTCCGGTGACGGAACTGCATATTTGGATTCAGCACCCTGAAAAACCCCTGGACCCTTTGATTGTGCAGAAACTAGCTATCAAACTTGGGATTCCAATAAATTGCTACCGGATTTTGACCGGAAAAATCTGCCGGAAAAGCTTTCAAAAAGTCTCATTATAGACAACTGGGTATTTATATTTTGCTTAATTTAATCTTCCCAAGAGGCTTAGTAAAAATATTTACTCCACTATTACAAGTATTACAATATTCAATAAGAATTTTTTAAGACTAAATCTTCTCTCTAATAAAATGAAAGTGAGTATCATTATGTTTTGTGTTGTTGTGGAACACAAGGTTGTTTCTTAGCTTGACTGAGTTTTGATTGTCATGTCTAATTATAGTTGCATCTTTTTGCTATTCTCGAGCATCGTGGAGAAGTCTCCTCAACCAAATAACCTCACACGTGCATATGCACATTTCTTGATACGACTTCTGCAGAAGATAAGGAAATAGTACTTTTCTTTTTGTGGCTCCAAGAAATTACCCCAGACCCAACGTTAAAGGATAACCTATTATGGATCTTCTGTCATCTAGGTTTCCTGCCTACTCCTAATCTGTAGAACCTATCAAATTAACATCAGAAAGATCAATGTACTTAATACCAAAATCAACGCTTCCCTGAAGGTATCTCAAGACACCTTTTGCTTCCACCGAGTGATCATCAAAAGGTTTTGACATGAATTGACTTAACACACTGACTGAAAATGCTATACTTGGTCTAGTTGTAGTCAAATAAATCAGACTCCCAACTAGTTGTCAATACAATGTGGCATCCACCTCTTTGGAATCATCCTCCATCTGAAGTTTAAGATTATGTTGTAAAGGAACCGAGGTAGCTTTGCATTGCTCCATTCTGAACTTTTCCAATAATCCTTTGACATACTTTCCTTGAGTGAGAAACATATGCCGAGAGTCCCTCCTAACATCGAGACCCAAACAATAGTGTAATTCTCTGAGGTCTTTCATTTCAAAAACTTGCGACATCTGCACTTTGACTTCTTTAATCAATTCATCAACATATCAAGTGATAATTATATTATCTACATATAAATGAATCAAAACAATTTTCCCCTTTTCATCAAACACATTATACAAATTTGGGTCATTTTTTCTCCTCTTATAACTATGTTGTAGAAAAATGAATCAATTTTTTCATACCACGACCCAGGTGCTTGTTTTAAGCCATATAATGCCTTCTTTAATTTGCAGACTAAATTCTTTTTCCCCTGTTTGATAAACCCTTCAAGTTGTTTTAAATAAACCTCTTCTTTCAATTCTCCACAGCAAAGGTTTCTTCATAATCAATTCCTTCATTTTGTGAGTAACCTTTAGCTATCGACCTATATTTGTATTTGTCTACACTGCCATGTGATTTAAATTTAGGTTTATATAACCACTTGCAACCTATACGTTCTTTCCCTTCCGACAATTCAACTAAATCCCAAGTTTTGTCCTTAAGTATTGACTCATATTCCTGTTCAATGGCTACCCTTCATTCATCACATTGACTTTCTTCTTTATAATTTGAGGGTTCAACAACATTTAACATACTAGTTATAAGAGCATGATCCATTTATCTTGTTGGTAATTGAGTTTTCCTCCTTGGTCTCCTTAGTGGTGGACTTGCCTCAAATCTGTCTTTCTCATTCCTTAGTGCACTTGGCTTGTTGACTGTACCTGCATCACTTGATTCTTTTTTTTGTTGGCTCCAATATCATGTTAAAATTAAGAACTACAAACTATGTTACCATAAGGAAATTGTTGTTCCTCTATCTGAGAGACAAGCTTGTTGTAGAGGTTGAATCTGGGAGACAAGCATCTCAATGTGTTGAGTTTCTAAACCTCATCATCTCCACATCACATTAACTCATTAATTTAGGCATAGCGCACCATTTTTCTATCATCACATCTTTAATCATGCAGTGTGCCTACTCTTCTTTCTCTACCTTTCAGATGATTTTCATGGTGGACAAACAAACTGAGAGGAGGAAATTAGAGACCTCCAGAAGCTGCATCCATGCAATTCTGCAAGTGAATAACTAAGCAGATTTGTGATGCCTTGATCTCTTTGACCCATTGTGCAACTTAGTCATCTGTGTGGTACAATTTCTAGAAGAGGACAAACAAAATTCTGGTTATTGCAACTGAATCAATCAAGCAATAGTAACAACAGTCTGTTGAATTGGGTAGTCACTTTGGGTTCTTATTAAAAGATTGGACAAAACACACACCAAAAATCTATTCTACAAGCAAAACTACATAAATAAACAGACTCTATTTCCCTTGGCACTACCATAAGGGATGACAAGTCAGGCCCATACAGGCTCTGATACCACTTTAAAAATGGTTGAAGGAATTCATATATTTCACACAAAGGTGTATGAGTCAACACATAGAGTTTACATTCAGAGATCACTCTAATATATAGATTTTCTCAGATCTAACTTATTCCTCATTTAGAAGGAGTGGTTGGGATAATTTCTCAACCATCAACAACAAATCATAAACCAACATTACAAATATAGGATGTAAGCATTAACTCCAAGTATATGTGGCATGTAACTGGATTTGATTCATACTTTCAGCGTCATATGTTGGTCGAAAAAGCTCCTATTTCCACCATATTTGACTATATTAACTTCAGAGTGTACTCTATTTAACTGCAATATTTTATGAATTATGTCCCATCATTTCTGAAATCCATCAATTTGCAATAATATACATTGAAGTAAAAATGCTTTGAAGCTTTAGGTTTCTCTTTTGTTTACAAAGATGGAATGTATAAATCCCATGCACTGTTACTCCCATTTCTTGCACAGGGTTGTGTAGATCCCTCTATGTAGCTAGCCAAAATTTTTATCTCTAGAATTGTTTTAATAAGCTTCATTAACACTGATCTCAATTACCAACACCTAAATTCTCAATTGTCTATAAGATTAGATTCAAGAACTTTACCAATGGCCTTCCACCAAATCACGGCCATGTCCGAGGGTCGCCTTTTGGATACTTAGTGTTGGTTAAGTCTCAGTGGTTGATATCCTCAAAACTTTGCATGATATTTAAGGAATTAATATTTTGAGATATTTAACAAATTAATGTTTTGAGTTTTGGCATTTACTTTCCTCTTTTTATATTTTGATCAATTAATATTGATTTTCAATAGGCTATAACTTCTCATCTAACCCCAATATACCATTGGAAAGTATCAACAATTACTACACAACCATGCCATTTGTAAGATCTTTTGAGAATCTTAACTTCGCTAAAAATTCAAATAATGTTAGGCACCTATATTCTCATGTATGAGGCTTGGCAAAGGATCAAGCCACATCGTTGATCATCATGCACGCGCCTTGCTACTAATATCCGCACATCCCCTTTGACGTCAATGACATCTTGTTGTCATCAATGACAACACTATGTGCAACAAACTTCTTTTTGGTGTTCCATTGTTTTTTTCTTATCTTTAAATTCTCTCATAATATTTAAATATTTCATTTAATTAATCTTCAAGTCTAGTGTATATGTCTAGTCATCATATCTATATTTGGACTTTATGTATCAGGATGTAAATCAAGTGCTTTGATCCCAATAATAACTATGTCTATATCATATTTGTGGACCACATGGTATTGATAGAGTTCATTTTTTATTGTACATGGCCTTACACACTACCCCTGGGCCATAAAAAGAGTGTGTAAATTCTAATACCTTGGATTTTCTCATGTACAATATTTTATAGGTAATGTATAATTCATAAGCTCAAAAATTTTCCCTGGATTATTGGGAGAGGAGACCCTTCATTCTCAAACATTAGAATCAATAATATACACCATTATGAGGGCATTCATTGTGTTCAAAATGCATATATCATGGTTTAGCATGTTATGCATGGCCCTTGTTCATTAGAAGTAGTTTGTTGAGTACTGAAACCACTAGAGTTTGGACCTAATACATCTCATGTGAGGAAACCCTTGTTAATTGCATCAAGCCTTAGAATCATGACCATATCAGCTCTAAGAAAAAAGGAAACATCTAAATGTATTGTTTTTTGTGTATGGATCCTCATCTATGTTCCTTGTCCCTTGTAATTATCTCCTAGGGAACTAAACCCCTACATTTTGTCCTTAAACATGTCTTAGGTGTGAATACCCTTCCCTAGTGTACCAAACCTTGTAATAAACCCCCTATACAACACATAAGATAAATATGCCACCTTAATGGTCTTTCTCTTGGTATTGGCTTATTTCCATGTTTTATGTTCCATAGCAATAGCCCTTATAATGTCTTAGGCCTTAGATTTAGGTCATAAACCATGTCCTCGAAAAACAGGCACCCCCTATCATTTCAAAACAAATAATTCATATTATATAAAGTTGTTGGGATAGGAATTCCTCATAAAAGGATTGTCCCATGATTTTGGTCCCCATTCATGGTCTATGTGCCTTCAAAATATCTCCTTTAGGGCTTAGGAAACTATTGTTTATCCCTTTGGAATGTCATAGAGAAATAGAACCTTCACTGGTGTGCCAAATCTAAAAATGATGCATGTATCCTTCTTTTATGTCAAGTATTCTAATTGTAGGGCATATCCCATGGTATAAGGATTTATGGAAAATATATGTAGGTGTGCCTTGTAAATAAACTGTTTAGGGAAAACAAGTCATTGAGTTGCAAAGTGTGTCCTACATGAGAAGACCCTTTCCCAATGAACAAAAAAACAAAGTTGGATATTTGTATGAACATTGGCTAAAGCTACCATATATAGGTACATGTCTATAGATAATATTCCCTAAAAGTTGTTCTTTAAGAGCCAAGCCTCGTGCATTTCATCCCTAGACTATCTCTTCAATGACAAGATCATTTTTAGCATACTCAACCTCATAACTCGGATTATACTCCACTCAACAGACATATATTGCATTTAGATGGGCTACCTCATAGCCCAAGGTCCTATGTATGGTCCATGTCCCTTAGAAGGAGATTCTTAAGGTCCTAAGTTAATATAAACTTCCCTAAATCATGTCTTGGGTGAGAATACCATTCTATAGTGTGCCAAACCTTGGAATCGTATTTTTTTTTAGCTTCTATATCAAGTATTACATTTGTGGGCCCTATCACAAAGTTTAGGGTCATGTTCATGGCCAATGTTCCATATAAGTAGATTATGTAGAGACTAAGCCACTAATTGTCATCCATAAAGCATGTTTTTATGTGAGGATGGCCTTCTATGGTGTGTTGAAACTTAGAATTGACCATACCACCCACTCTTAGGGAAAACTATTCATCAACAATGGCTGTGGTATATGGTCTGAGGCCATGCTCATATCCCATGTTTATTAGAAGTAACTCCTTTATGGCCAAAGTCTCTAAATTTTATTCATCCTGCATGTATTATAATACATGACCCTTTATTGTTGTGCAAACCTTGTAACCAATCTTATATCCCATTCTTAAGAAAAAGAGTCCTCTCAAGGGACTTATCTAATGGTTTGGGTATATGTTCATAGTCCATGTGCCCTGAAAAATAACTACTTTAAGGATTAATCCAAGAGTTTAGACTAGAAGATTTTTTGATTAAGGTGACCTTACCTCAGTTTGCAAAATATCATATCTGGGTAAGTATCCCACTCATGGGATAAAGGTTTTCTTATTTCCCTTATCACAACATCCATCTTTGTTATTAGGATTTATGTAAATGAGTCATTTTTTATCTGTATTGAAGTGTTATAATTGCAAAAAGACTACATCAGTAACATAAGAATCTAATGACTTTATTAATGAATTAAGTCTTTAGCTAGGGATTCATTAGGGGATTTTCCCCTTTGTTGATATGAATATGCGTTGTCCTAATGAACCTATAGTGTTTTGTGGAGATGTATTTCTCCATTACTAAGATTTTAGATATTTTATCTCATGGTTTGGTCCTCATTCATAACCCATGAGTCTTAGAAGTAGCTTCCTTAGCGTGAAATCCACTCAATTTAATCCCTAACTTATGTTAGGGGAAAGAAGAGTTGTTTTTGTTATGTGAAACCTCAAAGTCAAGTAAATATTCCACCTAGGGGAAAGGATTCCCTCGAGAGGTATATTTTCACTATTGAAGCCTCACAATAAGCCCATTATTCCTAAAAGCATTTTATAAGCCCAAGCCCCATATTTCATTCTTAAAGCAATGGAGACTCCTTAGTGTGTCAACCCTTTAAATAAAGCTTCTTTCTTATAATTAGGACAAAGATTTCTTTTAAAGAACCTATCTCATGATTCAATGTCTAATTGTAATCAACATTTCTAGATTTCCCACAACTAGTATAAAGATTACTTCTAAATTCTAAAAACCCCATCTCATAATTCAATGTCCTATCATAACTAACATTGGTTAAGTGGCTAATTTAATGTTCATCAAAAGCATACCATAGGAAAGGGACTCTTCGATGAAAAAACTTATAAAACACACATGTAACATATCCTAAGAAGACGAACTCCCTAGGTTGAAAGGCTAATAAACTACACATGTATAAAAAAAAGTGAATTATATTATGATTTTAGAACTTAAAAACCACCTAAATAAAAAGTAGGTTTCATCACTCAAGCGTGTTTTGGAAAGGAACCCCATCTTAAGTGAAAAACATCTGAATATAGTACAAATTTCATGCATGTACTATACTATTTTCCTTTCGAGAGTTTAAGTCCTGATCTAAGGCCTTGAAAACAACTTAAACAACTCACATGCATATAAACAACTTATATATCATCATTGCATTAAGTTTTGAAGTTCAACCTTACGTTATCACTTGTCCTACTAGGAAGTACACGTTGCTTTCTATGGAGACGTGGAACGACCCGACGGAGCTGGAGTCGAACACCAATTCCATGATTCCATTGGACATTCTTTTACATTCACGATGGATGCACCTCAGAATTGCACTCTGGAGGTTTGAGTCGTGTTGTATATGTTCAACTCCCATCTAATGAAATTGATATAAATGCAATACATGTGTATCATCTTTCATTTGAACACGGAAGAGTGAATGAGGAATAATATGTGAAGATTCAATGTATCCATTCAAACTCCCACCGAATCCTCTACTGAATTAATATTGGAATAAATCATATTGGAATTACGTCCGATTTTGCATCTAGTGTGTCGTGCTCCACAATTCATCCATTACATTGCGTACGGGGGACAAAGAATCCATTGCATATTCAAGTTTGTATCCATGCATCCAATGTGCTGTTAACGGATAATTTGATAATTATAACGGATCGGGTAGCCCAAAAGAATAACGGTTATACTTTTTCTTTGTACTAATCGTTGGTGATTAATCGTTTGAATGACAGCCATGATCAATCCAGGGGCCAACTCATCTCTTGTATTTCTGGAATGACCGAATTGCGATTGAAAGATCTACCAACCTTCCTCACAGTAAAGACTCCTCGAATTTCCTGTTTCAGTACATTGAAAACGTGGCACAGAACACGGCCCAGGCTCAATAACTAACGACTAGCCTAACCTATCTCGATTTCGTGTTGTCCTTTGAGACCTATGAAATGAATTTTAAGGTCAACTAAATTAAAAATAAAAATAGCCTATGGGACCCAGACTTTTTGCAATTCAATTAAGCTTTTTTTAGGTCTTCTTCACTGTTTCACAATGTAGTTGATGAGACTTAGTTCTTAATTGAGCAATAAGAATTTTTGCTCTCCACGGAATGCTAGATCCAATGTACTCTTTTTGTTGGAGATCACAAGTGGGGTTGAATTCTTGAACATAGTACTTCTTTTTTCTACCCAACTCTTTTCCCCATATACTCTTACAAAACTTCTCCTAAACAAAACTCTTTAATTCCTTGTTATTTTTGGGACATGCATTGAGCTAAATATTCCATTTTTGCATCAAGTTTTTGTTTTGTCTCATTCATGAATTCTTTTTTTCACTCATTCATTCATTGAAGATAACTTTAGGACATCTACCTTCTCCCATTTGTTCAATTCTTTTTAGTTACTTTATGAGACACACCATAGCAATTGCTTCCATGGGAGTTGTTCATGTTTCACTCAACATTATCTCATAACGAACTAATTTTTTTATTTTGAACTTGCTCATGATCAAGCGTTTTTGGATTTTCTCAATTTGCTTCCATTTTGAGATAGGGATGCTACTACCCCATAGTTCACACCATATAATATCGTTGGACAAACTACCGGGCCAAAAAACACTTTAATCATTTTCCAATCCAATAACTTTGTCTCTCTACATCTGTTTTGAAGAGCATATAATGTTTTACACCCTCATAAA
>APFE031321060.1:36999-65483 GCA_000404065.3 Pinus taeda | reverse complement strand
CCATTGTTTCACTCACTAATCAGAAATTTATATTAAGAATAGCCATCTAGCCTTGTAGTAAAACTTTCTCCATCACAGGCACCAGGACTGTCTCAGATTTCTGACTCCACATACCCAATGGATTAGTATCTTTCACACATTTCATGCCCTTCTCACAACAATAGTTCACAACCAAAGTCTGAAACAAAAAACTAAAACTTATAACTAGCCTAAAAGCTTCACAAAGAAGAGCCCAAACTCAAAGAGAGAGCCCTCTCTGATTATAGATAGGCTAGGATCTATAATCCAAAGCTTGGTTAGTGGTTACCCCGGCCGTATTCCCTTGGGAGTCATAGGGAACAACCTGGGTGTTAACAGTATCTTGGGGAAACAAGACAAAGAAAGTTTTCCATCAGGGAAAAGCATAAGGGCAAAAGAACCCTTAGAGATTGTCCACTTAGATTTATGTGGACCGATGCAAACTCCATCACTTGCAGGCAGGCACTATATACTAACATTTATTCATGATTTTACTAGAAAAACTTGGGTTTATTTCCTAAAGAATAAAAGCGAAGTGTTTGAAAGATTTTGCAATTTCAAAGCACTTGTAGAAACCAAAGTGGGTTGCATATCAAAGTTCTAAGAATTCACAGAGGAGGTGAGTATATCTCCAAAGAATTTCTACGTATTTGTAGAGAAAATGGAATTCAGAAGCAGTTTACCACTAGGTACACTCCGCAACAAAATGGAGTTGCCGAAAGGAAGAATAGGACAATCATGGATATGGCGAGGAGTATGTTAAAGGCAAAGCATTTTCCAAATTATTATTGGGTTGAAGCTGTACACTGTGCAGCGTACATTTTGAATAGATGCCCTACAAAAGTAGTCATGAACAGAGTCCCGGAAGAAGCATGGATTGGGACAAAGCAAGGAGTCACCCACATGAAAGTTTTTGGATGTGTGGTTTATGCACACATTCCAAATCAGCTAAGGAAGAAGTTGGACAGCAAAGGGGAGAAATGTATTTTCATTGGATACAGTGAGGAATCCAAATCTTATAGGTTGTATAACCCATCCACCAAGAATCTTATTGTGAGTAGAGATGTTCAGTTCATTGAGGAGGAAGCTTGGGATGGAAGCATAGAGAAAAAAGTAAATGTTAAAAACTCTTTGTCACATGATGAAGATGATGAGGAGATGGTTGAAATACATCCCCAAATAGCAGCACCAACACAAGGGCAGTAGAAGACACCCTTGAGGAGAAATGAAAGTTCTTCTCCAAGCACACCACAAGGAGGAAAGTCAAGTGCTTCTTCAAGCACTTGTACACCAAATGAAAGAGGTAAGAAGTTCAGAAATTTAAGTGACATTTATGAACAAGAGGCAACAAATGAAGGTATGAATTCTTTGTTTGCTTTATATTGTCATGTTGATGACCCTGTTCATTTGGAAGAAGCAATTAAGGATAGGAAATGGATAGAAGTTTTGGATGAGGAGATCAATGCCATAGAAAGAAACAAGACATGGGATTTAGTTGAACTACCAAAAGGACAAGAAGTCATTGGATTCAAATGGGTCTACAAGACTAAGAGTAATGCTGAAGGAAAAATAGAAAGACACAAGGCAAGACTTGTTGTCAAAGGATATAAGCAGCAGTATGGGAGAGACTATGAGGAGACTTTTGCACCGGTTGCTAGAATGTAATCCGTGAGAGTAGTGTCTTCCATAGCAGCAAGAAACAAGTGGAAAGTTTACCAAATGGACATAAAGTCAACATTCCTAAATGGAGTGTTAATGAAGAGCTTTACATTGAACAACCTCTAGGCTATGAAAAGAAAGGCCAACAGCAAAAAGTGTGCAAATTGAAGAAAGCTCTTTATGGGCTGAAGCAAGCACCAAGAGCGTGGTATAGTAGGATATATTCCTATCTACTGGAAAAAGGATTTGAAAAGTGTGAGGGAGAACCCACCCTCTACATCAAAGAAAAGGATGGTAAAATACTAATTGTTGTGTTATATGTTGGTGATGTTATTTTCACAGGTAATGATGATTACCTTATTGAAAATTTCAAAATAGTCATGAAAGAAGAATTTGAAATGACTGACATGGGTTTGCTAAGATACTTCTTAGGAATAGAAGTAGAACAAAATGGAAATGGGATTTTTATCTCACAAGCGAAATATGTTAATGAAGTGTTGGAAAGATTTAATATTCAGGAGAGAAAAGCAGCAATCACTCCCACGGTGATGGGATTAAAACTCAGCAAAGAGGACAACAACAAAGATTTTGATCCTAGTTTGTACAAGAGCATAGTTGGCAGCGTCATGTATTTGACTGCAACTAGACCGGATATAATGCATGATGTTAGTTTAATTTCCAGATTCATGGAGAGGCCAAAAGAAACACATTGGCAGGCAGCAAAAAGGATTCTGAGGTATGTTAAAGGTACTAAAAGGTTTGGCATTTTATATACTGCTTCAGAATGTTCAGATTTAATTGGATACGCTGATAGTGATTGGGCTGGAAGTGTAGATGATTGGAAAATCACATCCGATTATGTCTTTCACATGGGTTTAGGAGCCATTTCATGGGCTTCTAAAAAATAGTCTATTGTAGCATTGTCTATAGCAGAGGTAGAATATGTGGCAGCTACAACAGCAGCATGTCAGGCAATTTGGTTGAGAAGGATGTTAAGGAGCTTGTGCTAAGAGAAAACAAAAGGAACTGTGATATTTTGTGACAATAGCTCCGCTATTGCATTATCCAAGAATTTTGTGTTTCATAAGAGAACGAAACACATTGACACAAAGTTTCATTACATCAAGGAATTGGTAAACAATGAAGAAATTGTCTTAAAACACTACAGAACTTAGGAGTAGGTTGCAGATATTCTGACTAAACCATTGGGGAGAAAAAGTTTTGAGTTTTTGAGGAAATGTATGGGTATGACTGATAACCCAACATTTGAAATTAAAAGGGAGTGTTGAAATGATAATTTCAAACTGTAGCATTATTTTTCCAGAAAACCACTGGTTCTTTCCCCACACCGCCTTTCACCAAATGTTGGTATTCCTCCGAGGGCAGAAAACATGTACATCAACTGACACGTGGCCACAACAGTTTTGTAAAACAACGTTCCCCAGCGCATAAAGTCCATGCAATATTATTGTGTGATATTGACCAACCACCATCTGATTATTGTGGGCCAGATCTATGGTTATGATAGCGGCGACATTTTTTTGTTATCGGGAGGACCTTCGATATTAGCATTCAGCAATTCAAATCTCTGAATAGATATGCCGGACAATTTTATCAATAAAGTAATTAATGTAATTTACCACGGTTGGCAAACGTAGGTAAAAGCTTTTAATTCTATTAGTTTTTAATTTCACGGGAGTATGGCAAGTAAAAACAAAAAAGATATATCCTGTTGTTGTTCGTCAAATATGAAGTGTGTAATGCAATATGCAGCAGCTTCTATTTTGTGAAAAATCCTTCATCTTGTCTTTTGGGGCACGCACCATTTGGACGCCATTTTTTCTTTTCTGCAGAAGAAGGAAAAGCAGCGTGAATGTAATGTTTTTTTTTAATGGAATATGCAGCAGCATAAATAAAATTTTTACGCATAGCAGAGCTGAGACAGAGTAAATTCTTTTGTGGAACTAAAGCATTCCTATTGTAATCCCTCTGGCAGAGGAAGACCTGTTGTAACAGTTTTTCTTTGTTAATGAATACAATTTTTTTTTGTGTGTGGAAAACTCTGTTCTCCCAAACAATTTTAGCTTCCCTGTGTTAAGAAACAGAGCATTATTCTATGTTCAATTTTTTTTTGTTCTGGAATTCTCAGAAATTCCGAGCACCAACTGGGATGTTGCCAATCATGTATGTAATTGGAATGGAGTCACATGCCACCCTCAAAAACTGCACGTATCTGCGCTAAATCTATACAACATGAGCCTTCAAGGAACTATACCTCGACATATGGGCAACATCTCAGTTCTTGGCGTGTTGAATCTTGCTTATAAAAGTTTCTCTAGCACAATCCCAAACGAATTTCACAAGTTGCGTCACTTAAAAATTCTGTTACTTAATAACAATGAGTTGACATCATCCATTCCAGAGGCTTTGAAAGATTGCACAGCTCTCAATCTGCTTAATCTGTCCTTCAATAATTTGACAGGGAGTATTCCAATTGGTCTTGGCAAATTGCAAAACTTGCAAAGCCTTTCACTGTACAGAAACGGATTTTCTGGAAAAGTTCCCAGATCCTTGGGAAATTGTTCTGCGCTAGAATTTCTATTTCTAGGAAATAACTCTATTAGCGGCACTATCCCTTCTCAGCTTGTCTTGCTCACTCGAATTAAAACTCCGTCTCTTGAAGAAAATCAGCTCAGAGGAGGAATCCCGCCGTCACTGCTTAATTGCACGCAATTACGCATCTTAAACTGGTTTGGCAACAGGCTTTCTGGTGAAAATCCATCGGAGATAGGGACCAAGCTCTCCAATTTAGAGATCCTTTTATTGTACACTAATAGATTGACAAGGAAAGTGCCAGAATCCTTGGGAAATTGTTCTGCTATGAAGTTTTTGTATCTCGAAAATAACTCCTTTAGTGGCACTATCCCTTATCAGCTTGGCTTTCTCACTCAAATTAAAAACCTGTATCTTGGAGAAAACCAGCTCAGTGGAGGAATACCGCCTTCACTTCTTAATTGCACAGAGTTAAGCTTCTTATACTTGTATGACAACAGGCTTGCTGGTGAAATCCCGTCGGAGATTAGAGCCAAGTTGTCCAATTTAGAAAACCTTTTAGTGTTCAACAACGGATTGACAGGGAAAGTGCCTGAATCATTGGGAAATTGTTCTGTGCTGGAGGCTCTAGATCTGGGAAATAACTTCCTTAGTGGTACTATCCCTTCTCATCTTGGTTTTCTCGTTAGAATGCAATACGTGTCTCTTGGAGAAAACCAATTCAGTGGAGGAATCCCACCTTCATTGCTTAATTTCACGGAGTTACGCACCTTAGCCTTGCATGACAATAGGCTTACTGGAGAAATCCCGTCGGAGATGGGTACAAAGCTCTCAAATTTAGAAGTCCTACTGCTCTGGGGAAATGACTTAAAAAGTACTATTCCAAAATCTTTAGGAAATTGCTCTCAGCTTCTAAATCTCGAACTCGCTAGAAATTTCATAACAGGAGGTATACCTCAGGAATTTGGCAATATTCGGCTTCTACAGAGACTTCTACTTAGTGATAATCACTTGGTTAATGCGGAATCCATTCCCATATTTGGATCACTTTCTAACTGCACCAATCTACGAAAACTCAATCTTGCGAATAATGGTCTTAAGGGAGACTTAGCTGGAAGCATAGGGTGTGTTTCTCAAAATTTGTTTTATCTCGATTTGGGTGAGAATCATTTCATTGGTAAGATACGCCAGGAGATGAGCAACCTTATTGGATTAATTGAGTTAAATCTACAGGACAATTTGCTTTCTAGAGGTTTTCCTTCTGCACTGGGAGGGATGTCTACTCTTCAGATGTTGCAACTGTTTGGCAACAACATAGATGGTAATATACTTTATCAATTCAATCAATTGAAAGCTCTGTATAAACTGAACCTATCCCAGAACGCGTTTTCTGTAGAAATTCATCAAGTTTTTGCAAGTTTGCAGCAGCTAGGAAGATTAGATCTTAGCTACAACAAATTCAGTGGTAATATACCGGATAGCATCGGGAATTGTTCCCATATTGAGCTTCTGGACCTCAGTTACAACCAACTAACTGGCTTGATGCCATCGAAAGTGGCTAGCCTTCATAAACTACAGTGCTATATGAATGTCTCACATAATGCATTGATAGGAAAGCTGGCTGCCGAATTGAGAGGGATGCAAATGGTTCCAGCAATTGATCTCTCTGCCAATAATTTTTCCTAGAGCATACCTGTTCACTAATGAATTATGTTGGACTTGAATACCTTAATCTTTTTTAAAATTTATTGGAAGGCACGATTCCGACATCAATTGATCAAGTTGTTGGCCTTCAAAATTTGAATCTCTCTTTCAATAAGCTTTCTTCCCCCCTGCCTCTCTCTTTAGAGAAATTACAGAATCTTATGCATTTAAGCTTGTCATACAATAACTTCACAGGAGAAATACCAATACCATCCTCCGGAGGTTTCACAAAACTGAATTTTACATCATTCTTACAGAATGTTGCACTCTGTGGCAGATGGATAGAGTTTCCCCCTTGTAAATCGACGACAAAGCACCATCATGATTCCAAGAGGAGGGTAGTTATGTTGGCCACTTGGGTTGGCTTAACATTGCTATCTTGTTTGGTCTTAATAATTTTGAAAAAGGTTCGTAGTGCAAAGTCTACTTCGTTGAGATTAGGGATGATGCTCAGGAGCGAACTCTGTGAGACAAAGATTTAAGTGAGGAAGAGGTGAACAGAGCAACCAAAGGATTCAACCCGGATAACTTAGTGGGATGTGGCGGCCATGGGTCAGTGTATAAGTTATGTTACCAGAAACGAGAAATGGGAAACGGAACAGGAAACGAGAATGGTACGAGAAATGAAGTTTGGAGGTTTCGCATATAAGAAATGAGGAGAGAGAACAACACAATATTAAAGGTGAGCAATAGAAAAAAAGCATTAATCATAAACCTACAACGTTTCTGCTCATGAAATTGTAAAAAAACAATTGTAAACACTGATTTAGTTTTAAGAAAGAAGTGATAATTTTGTGAATCCAAAAATTTAGCCATCATTAATTCCAAAAAAATAGCAAACATTGATAAGAATAAGAGATTTGAAATATAAATAATTAAATTTGTACTTTTGAATATATATGTATCTCTAAAGTCACTTCCAACAATTCATATCAAAATGCAAGTAAACCTAATAATCTAGATTTTGAAGCGCATTTTCTGGAATAGCTGTTGAGCTTGAGCCAATTCCAGAAGAATTATTTTGGTCAATAGACTTCATGGTATCATCAAGCATGTCTTCAGCATTGCCTTGTAGCACCTCAAGGGGAAGCTCATCATTTTCATCATCTTGTGAACCACCATAATCCCACATTCTCGTGGGTCCAGTTTTGTATTCTAGTTGTTGTCGAGATAACAAACGTAGATTTGAGTGTACAAACACCAAATCTTGTGCCATTTTCGTGCTTAGGCAACTCCTCTTCATTGAATTGATGAAAGCATATTCATTCCAATTTATTTCACATGCAGAGGAACTAGTCACCTGTAGAATAAAATTAAAATTATGTTAGCCATAGTCAATTGAAATCTTATAAGATAAATAATCCAAAATGAGCTTTAACATTAATTGTTTAAACAATAAATCAATAAATTAAAGGTATTTTTTATTAAGAATACCTATAAAAGCAAACGGATAGCCAAACGATGAAGCAAGGGGTCCTTGTACCATATTGTATCCAGAAGTCTATGGGTCCAAGTTGTTGTTTGTTGTATGCACAATCTTCATTTGCAAAGTGGTCTTCTGATCTCAAATACTTTCCTAACTCAAACCGTGAAGCAGTGCGATCCTGACGATCGTAACACCTACTTATAAAATTTTTCCAGTTTTACATAACCTATACATTTGATGATGGTTTCTTATGAAACCATTTAGGATTGAGTAAAAATGCAATTGAAAAAAGAGGCCTATGAAGCATTTTCCACCTTGTTAGACTAAGTTCCCACACTTCATTTCTGGTGTCTTTTTCGATCCTAGAATTTTCATCTTCCATTATGTCATGAATCTTCTCTCTTATTTGATCCTTGCTCTCAAAGACATCCCCTAAGCATGGTTGATCACTATCAAATATGCGAAAGGTGGAAACAATAGGTGTAATAAGGGTGAAAATATCCTCCACTCTCCTCCAAAAATTCTCTGAAGAAAGACCAATAATAATGTCCTCAACTTTTAGGCCATCCCGTGTATGAGAACCCTTCCACCTTTTCCAATCCATTGATACCACCATCTTTCTAAAAAATTGGTGCATTTTAAGAAGGCGTTGAAGCATAATGAAAGCAAATGCAAATCTAGTCTTGGCACGTCGAAGAAGATGAAGTTTTGCATATTTCCTATATATTGCTATGGATGTTGCATGATTAATAATAAAGTGTTGTAGCATCTTTGCTTCAGTTATAGTTTTATCAACCCATGCAATTTTATTAATATCTTTCAGGAGCAAATTCAAGCAGTACACAGAGAAAGGAGTCCAAACAATTGTTGGATATTCATCCTCAATCAATCCACTAGCAAGGACATTGTTTGAGGCACTATCTGTAACAATTTGGACCATGTTTTCTCTACCAACCTCCTTTATTGCCTATTTGAAGAGACCTGTTAGATATGGACCATCTTTTGTCTTTCATGTAGTATCATAGGATTTTAAAAACATAACTCCTTTTGGGCTAGAAACCAAATATTGATAAGGGGACGACGGTTAACATCTGTCCAACCATCTGAGACAATGGATACCCCAGATTCCTTCCAACTATCTTTAATGTCTTGAAGTCTAGCTTCAACCTGAGCCCTCTCTTCAGATAACACGGTTGTCCTCATCTTTTCATAACTAGGAGGTTTGTAACCTTTAGGAGCATTGTTAACTATATTCCTTACCATTTCTTTCCAATAAGGAGACCTACAACATGAGATATGCTCATTTTGCGAAAAAAATCGTCCAATGGATGCATTGAGATTTCCCCTCCCTTTTACATCCCATAAGTTTTGAAGGTGAGAAACAAAAACTTGATGTTGAAAACAAGAGTGTAGACCACCAATTGTCAATCCACTAGGATTGTTGTTAGCTTGAACTAAACCTTCAGCAATATGTCTAAGCTTTTCAAGTTCATTAAATTGCTTAACTAGAGAAGTTTTCTTTGTTTTAGGTACACTGTCACATAAAGCTGATTATTCTTTTTTCCCCATTCCATGTAAATGCCATCAAACTCTTCCTACATTCCCTAATTTTTGTTTTTTACAATAAGGGCACAATCAAACCTTTGAACCAGATAATACACTTGATCCTCCGCTATAAGATTGAGTGCATTTGACAGCTGCCCATAACCTTGCCTCAAAGGCTTTTTTTGCTTCTTGATATTCTTTGCTTTGGAGTTTTTTGGATGCCTCTATGGAAGATTTCTGTTGGGAAAGGGGTGGTCTACATTGTGACATTGATGAAGTTTTTTCCATTGCAATGAGAAATGAGTGGAATAAAAACTAAATTATTCCCGTCCGTAACCAATTTTAATCTGCACAATTTATATTTGAAAACTAGTTACAAAAAATAAAATAAAAAATTGACACATAATTAGAAAAATATAATTAACTAAAATTTTGAAGAGATAAATTTATTCACATGTATAATTTGATGTACTATATGATGAATGGTTTCTGAAAATTTTCCATTGGTTGTTTTAGGCGATTGTCTTTCATCGAGGTACCATGCATGCCTATCCTAGCATAGATGGCATAGAAAGAGACATATCTATTTCTTGAACTCTCCGCATCCCTATTGTAAAAATATTCTATATAAAGTATAAGAGACAACATCTTGATTATTATTGATTCTTTTAATAAATCAATATAATCTTTTCAATGTACTTGACATTTATTTAATGGTTTTCACATTCATATCATGTCAGCTTTTCAGTTAGTTGTATTAATAGCCTACCCCTCATTTTGAATGGCTAGATTGAGAATTTCATTGCATATTATATTTTTTTCGATACTCCTTTGCTCCTTCTCTTGTCCATGTTTCCGCCTATCTTTCTACTTATAATATTTTATTTTTTCACATAATTCATTCCCACATAAAAAATTGATTCCCCGTACTGTAATGCCATGTTTAAATTTTAACATGTAATATGTGTGAGTGCTTCAACCTCTTCTAAATTAACTATGGTTTATGAAGTATATTAAAAGCTTTACATATTCTTTCATCCTCACAGAGAGACATTGTCCACTAGTTATGAGAAAGATGAACTTATCCGAAATATGCTACATGAATCCACACATTTATCAATTACGTGTTTCTTATTATTTTACAATAACTCGTTCTGAACCCTATACAAATTGGTGTGTGCAAGGTGATCTAGGTTTTGGGGCTTTTACAACCCAGATGCCCCATATGGCTCAAGGCTCTAAAACCTTTTGCTTCGTGCCAAAGCGTGAAGGATTGAACTTTGTGGCTCTCCTGGACTCAACTGTAAATGATT
Source organism: Pinus taeda (assembly GCA_000404065.3). Classification (NCBI taxonomy): domain Eukaryota; kingdom Viridiplantae; phylum Streptophyta; class Pinopsida; order Pinales; family Pinaceae; genus Pinus; species Pinus taeda. The sequence continues at coordinate 55,265 of APFE031321060.1, read as the reverse complement.
CTAGGCTCACATAAAAGGAATTATTGGTAAATTGGCAAAAAAGAACAAATTTTCATTTAAGGTTTCAATTTCTATCTTAAATTAAAATTTTATAAGAAACAACAAATAATTAAAATAAAGTTTTGGTTTTTTATTAAAATTTAAGATCTTCCATAAATAGAATTAAATTTTTTAATTAATTAATGACTTTTTAAATAATAAAATGTATGTGAAATTTATTTACTTAATGCATTTTAAATTTGATAAGAATCATATTAAAAACATAATAAATTTGATATTAAGAAACAAATTAAAGATATAATAAGAAACAAAAGAATTTAAATCAATAGAATAATATAATGTATTAAGAGTTCAACATTAAGATATAATAAGAAACAAAAGAGTTTAAATCAATAGAATTATATGATGTATTAAGAATTCAACATTAGTGTATGTTAAGAATAGGGTTTAACAAGAATCATAATTGAGTAACAAAATAATTTAAATTAGTAAAATTCCACCCTGTATTAACAGTTTGGTATTGCCATGTGTTTTAATGGGCAAAATTCATATTAAGGGCATATTAAGAAACAAAAAGAGATAAATCAATGGAATTCTACCATGTGTTAATAATTCAATATTGATTCATCTTTATTCTACCACATATTAAGAATTATGCATTGATTTATCTTGCCACTCAAACCTCTGGCTTGAAAGAATGAATATTAAAGTTAAAAAATGGATATTGGATAATCTAGTTCCCTTAGTTATTTAATCTATATATAATTCAATGTATATATTAAGTGGAGGACCAAAATTAATAATCCCGAATAATGTTAAGTGGTGGTTTGAATCTAATAGGAAAGGGAAAATTTTCATTCATATGAAATTTATGGTATATTCCCACACTTATTTCTTGATGGCAAAGTAGAGCAATGTGTTTTTAGTTTTAATGATGTTGGATTGAGCTAGGAAATCTCTTGTGTTTCTTTTGGTTGACATTCTAAGTCTTGTAGAGCAACCCATGAAATTGAATATTAGCATACTAGAATGATTCCTTGTGTTTGTCTTGGTCGAATTCCTAGGTCATGTAGAGCAACCCATGAATTGAGGATTAACATGCTAGAATGGTGTTTTTTATTAGAAGTTTGGAGGTGGAACTTTGCGACCTCTTCAATTATACATGGAACCTAGAATAACTGCATTTCCTATTTTTTTATGAACTACTTATTCATTCCTAGAATATATTAATTTTTTTGATAAAACCCATTTGCCATGTAAATTTTTATACAAACATAATAACTTTGTAATTGTTTTATTACCAATTAAAACAAGTGAAATTAATAGAAAAGATATTTATACTTGCGAGAAGTTTTAATTTAATAGTTTCATGCAAGTCGAATGGAAAAGCTAAAGAAGTTTTAATTTTCTAGGCATGCATAAGAGCTGCGACCTCATTCCTCAAATTTGCCGCGGCATGAAAACGTTGGTATGAAAAGCCAAAATTTTCCTCTATTGCATAAAGACATAGGATGGAAAAAGTTGGTATGAAAAATGCTTGTCAATCAGAGGCTCACACCATGATTCGACCTTATCGACCTTACCTGCTAAAAATGTCTGGGATGCAGTACCTAAGAACACACATAAAGCTAAAACAGACGGCAATTTGTCCTTATTTTCCACCTGTAATGAAAGTATGGCTCATGAATCTCACTGTTTTTGACAATGACGAGAATGGGTATATGCAGTGTTTATACTTTTCCCATATTTCCCATACTTTGCATTGGGTGTACTCTGGAGAATTGAACTCCGTAGTTTAAATTTTAATATTTCGTAAGAACAACCCTGGTGAAACTTACATTCAAACCATATATACCTAACCAAGCAAGTTTGATTTATGTTATGTGAATTAAAATATCACTGAAGTGGTATGAGTTACAGAAAATATCACAGCAGTCAAAATCACTTTAACGAAGTACATATACATGCATTGATAGTAGATACGGAAGATAGAACAAAGGTTTTATTAAATTAGGCTAAAAGAGGATATTACAGGACTAAACACAGGTATAGCCCATTATGATATGAATAGTTGATCCCAACGAACCTCATCTACCAGTATAGCCCATTACTATATGAACAGTTGATCCCAACAAACCTCACCTACCCAAATCTTGAGAGAATTATGTGGTCTCGAATAAGCATTCATAAAAAAAACCAGAGATTGAAGTTTGTAGGTAGTACCTTTTGAAAATAGAATTGACAATGCTGTTGAAGATAACTCGATGGGGGCATGAAGGTGCTTGCCTGTGATCCGTGCCTTGCTTGCATCTAAGGAGTGATGGGTTTGCTCTCCTCTTCTGCTTAAATCCTTGAAAAAACATGAGCAACTACACAACTAAAAAAAATCACTAGTTTGCATGGATCACTACCCAGTTAAAAAAAATATAACTACTATCTAAATAAATAGAAATTTCTAATACATAATAATATTGCTATTCAACTGAAGTCTAAAACTAGAATTTAATGGCAACTAGTGTTTTCCTTTGGCATCTCTCTCATAATACCATACGTTCTCTCAAAAATACCCTAGAGTGCTCTCACTTTGTATGTTTAATTTCGAGAAAACCAACAGTCCACATCAGCAGACTAACAGTCAACTGCGAATTAAACTGGACTTAACCCTCTGTATGTGTAACTTCCAGAAAACTAACAATCAATTGCTAATTAAACTCGATTTAACCCACGTTTTGAAAAAATTAAATTTAACCTGAGTCCAAAAAAATAAATTTCACTGCAAGTCTATCCAGAAACAGAGAATTTGTTTCCAAGAAGAAACTGTTTCGTTTCGCGAGAAACTGTTTCTTACCAGTGAAAACAAAAACGGTCGTTGCAGATGGTGTTTCTAGTATGGTTCGGTTTCTCCGAAGGTTTCTGCCAGAAACAACAGACATCGTCCCGTTTCTGGTAATTAGGTGTATAAGGGCATATTAGACAATAGCACAATCGTTGTTGTGAAGGTTATACAGTCAACCACATCAAGTGGTGCATATAAGAGACCTATAAAAGAATGCAAGACGTTGGGCAGAGTGCAACATTGGAATTTAGTGAGAATGGTGGGCGTATGCTCAAGTTTGTAGGTCAAATTTTTGATTATGGAGTTCATGTCGTAGGGCAGCCTGGATAAGCATTTGCATTGTAGGGATAATAATTGCAGGTTGGGTTTAAAAAGACGGCTGAGCATTCTCAAGGACGTGGCTCATGGAATGGCATATCTTCACAATCACTGCTCTCTGGCCATTGTTCATTGTGATCTGAAACCTTCCAACGTTTTATTGGATGAGATGATGACGGCCCATGTTGGAGATTTCGGTATTTCACGCCTCATGATCTCACCATAAGTGCGTGATGATTCAACAGCAGTAGCCTCAGGGGACACCTCCAGTCTTCTAGTAGGATTGATTGGTTACATTGCACCAAGTAAATATTGATACACTTGAGTGATTGAGACATATTGTATATCAGATATATAATATATAATAATATATATATATATATAATATATATATATAATATATATATATGAGTCGTTAATAAAAGTTTATATATAAATTCATTGCAGAATATGGTATAGCACTTGATTGATTGAGCCATATTATATATTAGATATATATGAGTCATTAATAAAAGTTTTATATATAAATTGATTGCAGAATATGGTACAGGAGGGAGCCCGTCCATGAAAGGGGACATATACAGCTATGGCATCTTATTGTTGGAAATGCTCATGGGAAAGAAGCCTACAGATCTAGTTTTCTCAGAAGAAGGACAATCAGGTTCGACATTGCAGAGTTGGGTGGGCAGTGGATTCCCCGATAGATTGTTGGAGGTGATTGACAGAAATTTGGTGGAGGAGATTAGGAAAGAAGGAGACAGATTGTTGGAGGTGACTAACGGGAATTTAGTCGAGGAGATTGGAAAGGAAGAAGAGGAATCACATGATATAAGTGAAATTATGGGGCATGTAATTGCTGTGTGGTTGGCGAATATAGGTATGTTGTGTACCAAAGGGGATCCCCATGAATGACCAACGCTTCGAGAGGTTGAGGCATCACTGGAGCAGTTGGTCCCCAAAATCCACAAGAGTGCAGAGAATGGGTCGAATCGCTTTGGACAGGTGAGCGACCAAAGCATTTCAGAATCTGATTAGGACATTTGTTGAAGAAAATTATTACATTAGTACATTTACTTGGAGGAAAATGATTTATTAGATTTTTATTTTAGATAGGGATTATATGTTAGAAGAGTACAATGTTAGTTTTTAAGGAGGTTGTTAGATTTACTTAGTTTGTTTCTAGTTAATTAGTTTTCTATATTAATACGGAACTGAAAAATATGTTCAACCAGTGGATTATGCAATCAAAAAAAATATGTATTTTAAAATAATATAGATGTACTTATGTGTATTTTTGTTTTTTAATAAATGTGAACATGTTTTCTAAATTTCTAATTAAAATGTAATAATCTAGTTAATCATTTTATTCAAATAATTTTTTTTATGCTATTTTCCTTTAATATAGGAAAAGGAAATATACATATTTTCAGTTGAAAATATCTCTTTATAAACTTAGATATTTTTTAGTCATTAAGAATAATGATTATTGATATAACGTTATTTTTTGTACTTTAGAATAATGATTATTGAATAATATATTTTTTAGTGGTTTGAGAGTAACATAATTTATAATACTAAGTGGAAAGAGATTTTGTTGAGAACAATTTTATGAATAGTTTAAATAAGTGCATTTTCTTTCTTTTATATCACATTTTTTATTAGTTTTTTAGTCGTTAAGAATAATTATTATTAAATAAAAAATTATTATAAACTAAAAATTATGTATCAGGTTTGGGATTTATGTAGATTTAATGATTCAAGATTTGTTTTCTATTAATTTATTTTGTAAATAGAATTGGTATATTAATTTTTTTGTGTTTGCTTTATAAATATTTAATATAATTATGGAATCTTATAATCTTATAAGGTGATAAGTTGGAAGGGCCCAATTTATGTGTAAGAATAATCTAGACGATTTTTCTCAAATTTTTTATTACTAATTCTATAGTGGCCCATAACTTATATGCCAACATTATTCATACTCTTACATATTTAATATTACAATTGACAGACATCATCATACTTTACATCTCCACAAGTGAAATAATGAATAATATTTTCTTGGATTAACATTTAATTCATTAAACATTAGAATATTGTGTATTCATTGTAAATATGTATCTTGATTCAATATTTTTTTTTTATTGTGCTTTCTCTAGGCGGGGAACGAAGTAGAAAGAAAAACAGGGTTTCGAACTACCGCAGAGGCAAGCCTCCATGAAAGGATGCACAGGAGGGAGCTCCACTCCCTCCTATAAGTAGGTTATGGTTAACAGGGGAAAAAAACCAATGGAAGATGACAAAGGGCCCCCAGAGGGAAAGGAGAGAAGAAATGAAGAAGAACAAGAAGGAAATAAGTCAAAGGAGCACAATGATGCATTAGAAAATGGGGAAGAAATCAAGAAGCAAAGCACTAAAGACAAAGCACACATGGGGCCATGTAAACCCAAGGTGTCGGTAACTCCAAGAGTCATTTTAAATGATCCAGCGTTGCAGGCGCACAGAGATCACATGCAAACTTATGCAATCATTTGTAAATTCATGGGGGTGTGGCCCATGGAAAAAACTTTACAAACGTGAATTAAATACCACTGGAAACCAAAGGGAAACATCGACCTACATCTTGGGTCCAAGGGATTTTTCACTGTAGTTTTTGCAAATATTGAAGATAAGGACAGAGTCTTTGAAGGAGGGCGATACTTTTATGCTGCAGTTGGCCTCTATATGCGACCTTGGATCATGAACTTTGTTCCGGAACATGAAATTTTCTCTTCAGTTCCAGTCTGGGTAAGGCTCTATTCTATACCTCTTGACTACTGGCAAACAAAATCTCTATCAGCCATAGGAAATAAATTAGGGCATTTTGTCAAAGTTTTTGAGGCTACTAGAAGAGGAAAGTATACTTCCTTTGCCTGAATATGTGTGGAGATGGATCTCTCTAGAGCTTTGCCAGATGAGGTTATTCTGGAAGTTTTCAATGAGGAATGGATACAAATGGTAGATTATGAACATATTCCTTTCAGATGTCGCAAATGTCATGAGCATGGACATATGTAGGATAGCAAGCTAACCAGAACATGTTCCAAAGCCTCGAATTAGACGAAGATCCAATATATACTACTAAAGCAATGGAAGGAAACCTAGTGGAGACAGAAAAAAAAGAAGAAAGTGAACAAATACAAGAAAACAATAAACAAAAAGAACTTATGCTAAGTATTACAGAACAAGCAATGGATCTTGGAATGACCCAAAGTGAGATGGATCTGGAGGACCATGAACTTCAGGAAATTCTTGAGGAAGAGAACCTAGACTTGGAAGGTTTCTTGAACCAAGGAACCAGAGAAGGGTTAGAATCGTTACCCATAGAGGAGTTCAATAGAGCTCAACGGTTGTTTTTATGGAAGACCCAATCTACGGGGCTGGAAAGTCTAAAAAACAAAGGTAGACAAGGCAAAGAAGGAGTGAAAACGATGAAAAACACAACAGGACTATCACCCAGAATCCCAAGAAAGAAGAGGGGCAGGAAAAAGCAGAACGAGCTGTTGATGGAATACGGGAAGTTAATGATAGATTCAGGTAAGATGAAAGAACTATCCAGCTACTCCTTTACTAATCTTTAATTATGAAGTTCACTTCTTGGAATATCAAGGGTCTTGGTAGTAAAAGGAAACAAAGATTACTGAGTAATAGAATGAAACAAGTATCTCGGAATGTAATTTTCATTCAGGAAACTAAGTGTTCCATTCACAAGATAAGAGATATCCACAGTAAATGGCTCAATAGAGTTGATTTTCTGGAAGTCAAAGCCATGAATACAATAGGACGCATTCTCACTCTTTGGAATCCACAAAAAATTGACTTAATAGAGGTAGAGGCATATAAGGATTATTTATCTGTAGTAATGCAACCTATAGGTGAAAAGGAAACCTACCTGGTTACAAATGTCTATGGCCTAGAAAGAATGGATGACAAACTTAGGCTTCTAAACTCTTTGGAGACTCTCAGAGATAGACATGTAGGAATACCCTGGATCTTGGGGGTGATTTCAACATGATCAAATCACTCATGGAAAAAAAGGGGGAACTATAGTTCTAGGCAAAGACTCTTTGGCTTTTCAAACCTTTATTGACAAGATGGAGCTGGTGGACATTGAAATGAATAACGAAATCTTCACCTGGAACAATAAAAGAGGAGGAGAGTCTCAAGTAGCTTCCAAATTAGAGAGATTCATAATCTCAGAGGAACTATGCTCAATAAAAAGGAAATGGCAGCAAGAGTGATACCCTTTGGCGGCTCTGATTACTGGCCAGTTCAAATGGAGATTCAGGGCATTGGTAACCCCAAGAACAGACCTTTTAGGTTTGATAATATCTGGCTTTCCCACCCAGATTTCATCAGTAACATAACCAAATGGTGGACAAAGGATTTAAACATTCAGTGAACCAAAATGTTCCTCCTACAGAAAAGATTAAAACACATCAAGCTCAGGCTTAAGGACTGGAACAAGAATGAATTTGGCAATATCTTTGAAGATAAAATAGTGATTGAAGGCAGACTGCAGGAACTAAACCAAACCCTCATCAAAGAGGGCCATGAAAAAAACTGAAGTGATCAAGCAACAAATTATCAACAACAATGGGAGAATATATGCAAACAAGATGAAATATTCTGGAGACAAAAATCCAGAGGCCAATGGCTAAAAGAAAGCAATCGTAATACCAGATTTTTTCACAAATCCACCATGGAAAATAGAACTCATAATAGATTTTCTCTAATTAAGGATAAAAGAGGAAATAATCTCAAATCCCATGAATATATAGAGGCTATTCTAGTCCAGTACTTCAGAAACATAGCACAAGAAACCTGTTACGAAAGAGATCTCTACATCCAAGACTTCACTAAGCACATACCCAGGTTAGTTTCCAGAGAGGATAATGTTAATCTTTACAGGCCTGTGACCGAAGAGGAGGTTAGTGGAGTTCTCAAAGAAATGTAGAATGGTAAGGCGGCAGGCCCGGATGGCTTTAATGTCGATTTCTTCAAAGCATGCTGGAATATTGTCAAATAGGATATTCTATAGGTAGTGGAACATTCCAGGAGGCATAGAACCATTTTGAAAGCTCCGAACTCATATTTTATAGCCATAATCCCTAAACAGGAGATAGCTCAAACCCCTGATATATTCAGACCTATAGCTCTATGCAATGTGATTTACAAGATAATATTAAAGGTGGTTGCAAACAGACTCAAACCCCTCTTGCCTTCTCTAGTTTCGGGAGAACAGTCGGGATATGTGGAAGGAAGGAAAATTCTTAATAACATCATCCAAGTGCATGAAGTGGTGCACTCTCTTACTAGTAAGAGAAAAGCTGGGATAATCATGCAACTAGACATAGCCAAAGCTTATGATAAACTAAGTTGGAACTATATCAGGAAAATTCTGATAGCTTTCGGGTTTGATCACAATTGGGTAAGATAGATCCTGGCTTTGATTACTTCTACCAGTTTTTCAATTATGATCAATGGCTCTCCTTCGGAGACTTTTACCCCTTCTAGGGTCCTTAGGCAGGGTGACCCTCTCTTTCCCTTTCTCTTCATCCTCATGATGGAAGGATTGGGCAAGGCTATCAAGCATGCAAAAATAGTTGGTAAAATCAGCGGGATTCAACTCTCCGACAATGTACAAGCCTTAACTCATCAACAATTTGTGGATGATACCATGCTTCAGGGAATACCCACAGTCAAAGAAGCTCTTGCTTACAAACAAATCCTCAATGACTTTTCCATGGCCACTGGTATGGAAACTAATCTTTCCAAATCTAAGATTTTTTTCTTCAATACTAATATCGCTATTCAGAGGAATATATCTAGAATTCTTGGTTTCCAAAGAGACTCTATCTCCTCGAAATATCTAGGGGTTCCATTAACTGCAAAACCATTACACAAGAGTATATGGGAACCGATGATCAGTAAGCTGCAAGGCAAGACCAGGAAATGGACAATCAGATCTTTAAACTTGGCTGGCAGGTTAGTCCTTACTAAGGCAGTGCTTCAATCAATCCCTATCTTTATGCTTTCAGCTATCCCTACCCCTAAAGGAATTCTGCATCAAATGAGAAGCATTCAAAGAAACTTTCTATGGGGCAAGGGGGAAGAAAAGAAGAAATGGGCCTTAGTTGCTTGGGGAAAAATGTACAAACCCAAGAACCATGGGGGTCTTGGATTGGATGATCCTGAAATTCCCTGTAAGCTTATAGGGGCTAAACTTTGGTGGCGATGGATTAAAGAACCAGAAGCACAATGGGCCATCACTTGGAAAGAAAAATATGCAAGTACTTGGCTAGATAATGAACGAATAAGGATGGATGGGAATATAAGAGGATCTCATATTTGGAACAAATCTTAGGATAACAGAAGCTTAATTCAAGACCATAGCTTCTGGGAAATTAGGGAAGGAGACTTAGCCTTATTCTGGGAGGATAGATGGCAACAAGAACCTATTCTATTACAGGAGGACTTTGAAAACCTCAAAGCAGAGACTGACACCAAGGATCCCTCCTAGGTAAAGGATTTTTGGGACCACACTGATAGTTCAAGGAAAGGGAGAAAATGGAGAAAACTTGATCTCCGAAATGACAGTACTCTAAAAACCAAGGCTGAAAGACTAATGAAAATGTTAGAACAAAGGAAAATTCTTGTTTCAAGAGGGCAATGATCAGCTGAGATGGGGCAACAACAATGAGGGGAACTTTAATCTAAAAGAAGCTAAACTCATTCTCCTTGAGCTTGATTCCCAGGCTCCTGACAGGATTTGGAAAAACCTTTGGAAGCATCAGGGTTGGATGAAAATTAAACTTTTTCTATGGTTGGTTTTTCAAAGGAAAATCCTGACCTGGGATAATATCAAGAAAAGGGGCTTCCTTGGGCCTTCTAGATGCCATCTCTGTGAGGCTCAAGAGGAGACCATGGAACACCTTCTCAACAATTTCATTTTCACTTCCATATTATGGGATTCTTTTGCAGCTATCTTCCGACAATCTGACATAGATATTGGAATTATTTTCAATACTCTCACAAATTGGCGAAAGAACTTTTCGGAAAATGAAGTTCTTGGTTTAGCTTGGGCTCTAACACCAAGCTTCATTCTTTGGAATGTTTGGAAAGAAAGGAACAATAGATATTCAAGAATATTAAGAAATCTTCCCAGTTTATTTATGATCTGATCCTAAAATAGATTAAGGAAACAGTCAGCACTACAATTCGAGGTCTTCCCTTGAATCCCCCTTCTGCTACAGACTTGAGGATTCTCTGTAGGCTAGAGTTGCAGGGTATCGTTCCTCAGGGCTTAGTCAGGAAAGTTTCTATAGTGGATCCTAATCTAGATGTCTGACACCCTCCCCCTAAGGGCTTTCTAAAATTTAACATTGATGGGGCTTCCAAAGGTAATCTGGGCAAGGCAAGTCATGGAGGGGTGTTAAGGGACGACAGGGGAGATATTTTGTGTATCTTCCATGGCCACTTAGGAAAGGCCATCAACAACATGGCAGAGTTAATGGCCATGGAAAAATGTCTTGAGCTCCTGATTCAGGAAAACTGCCAAAACATGATCATTGAAGCTGACTCCGAACTGGTCATTAACTCAGTGAAAAGAATAAGCTAGGGAACAAAACTGGAAAAAGCCTCTTCAAACTGGAGGCTAATTCAAGTCTTCCAACTGATTCAAAGTCATCTACAGAGACTAAGAATAGTTAGATTTTCTCATGTGCGAAGAAAGGCCAATAAAATAGCAGATTTGCTAGCCAATCAAGGAGTGAGCTGCATTGATAGTAGGACAATGATGAATTGGTGAGAATTCCCTAGAAATAGACTAAAGACGGAGTGTCAAAACCAAGCAAAAGAAGACAATACAGTGTTTCTCAAAAAAGCCATGGAGGCGGGTACAATTAACCAGCTAGTGACGACTCAAAGGCAAGCTCACAATGAGGTCTTTTGAAAGTGGTCTGGAAAGGTTAAATCGTGATTCCCATTTTAATAGGTTCAACGAGGTTTCTAGTTGTACTGAAGAGGAAGAAAGGATTCAAGGTTGCAGAAAGGTACGTGCAGATTGTTTCACGCATCGAGGCTCGGAGGGCAGACGATGTGAATAATTGGGAGCAGATTACACCTAAAAACCGTGAAACCAGAGAATTTCCTTGTTTGCCCTGCTCTCCACTTCCTGAGTGGTTTTCTGGTGATCACGGCCCTCACAAGCGGGAAGCGATTTTTCCCTTTGGGGTGCGATCCCACTCGGTGGACGCCACGTCGTAGTGGGGTCAGGGGGAAAACCACCCTTATCACACTTTATCTTCCATGACTGTTGGTGGGTGCGATATTTATCTCCACCATCGGATCTTGTCTAGTGATTCAACGGTTCAGATCGCCCGTGCAGGGTGGCAGACCCTTATGGTAAAGGGTAAGCAGTTTTTCTTGGCGTCTTGAGCTTCTGTCGTTTGAGAATTCGGTATGGTTCAATGATTAAGTTTTTTTTAAAGTAGGGATTGGTTTGGCAGGAAATGAGTTTCCTGAGAGAAAATTTAAAGTTCTTTCCGTGTGGGCAGCCGAACCTTTGTTTAAGAATTCAGACGGATTTCTCACCTTTGTTTGCTGACATCCATAGGTTCTTTCCGGTTCCAAGTCTTGTGTTTTTTTTGTTTTGAGAAATGTTCTGCTTGAAGATAGGGTGCAAGGATCAGTCTTGTGGAGGCTTCTCCCCATTTTCTGTCCTTGAGAGTTTTGATGTATTATATTTTCTTTATTTTGATTAATGAATTGAAAGGTTCGACTCTTGCATTCACAAGAAAAGAATGTGCTTGCTCTAGACTTAAGGAGCCTTCAATCTTGTCTAATTAGATTTGTATTCTTAATATTTTTTAACACTTGGCAAAAGTAAAGATAGCATGTTTCATTTACCTTATTGTTGGTAGGTTGTTTACAAGCTTACAACACTAATGACCATTGTCCACAAAATCTCACCTTTTCTTAATCTAATCATGATGGTTCATCTATAATTATTGGTATTTGCATTATTTCTATGAAGATAAATTATAGAGTGACAATTAAATATGAAATTGATATTATATGAGAAATGCTCACACAATTGGCTCTCAATTTGCACAAAATTCCCTATATTGCTAATTTCATTAATAAAAATATTGTGAATATGTTTCATTTCTTCTTGGAATACTTCCAATGATTCCTCTTGTAAATGATGCAATGTTTCCTTTATATCAATCTTAAGGGATGTATAGATAGTATTTGCTTCTATGTTGAACATACAACTCCTTTCAAGGCAAGGAGTAGCATTAATATACACCCATTGAGTGCTTGGGCAAGTAATAAAACTCATAAATTAGGATTTTCCAATTTCTTTATTCCTTGAATGATCATATTTAGGAGTAGTTATTTTCTCCTTGATGATAATGCTATACAAGTATGTCAATTTGTGTACTCCATTTTTTACTTGTTGGATCTATTCAATTAAACTACGTATAGATTGTAAATAGTTCTTTATGATGATGGAAGTTGAACCATATCAGCTTAAATAAATGAACCCATGTGTAAGTCATGTAAATGTCTCATGTCAATTCCTAGTGTATAGCACGAGGCCAACACATAACTAGTGAGTGGTTAAGCATCTAATTGTGCTAAACATGTCTTCTATGTACCATGGGGTATTGCTTCCATGGTGTACTCAAGATATGTAAATATTATTTCAAAATGTAATATAAAGGTCCAAAGTGGCTATGGGGAGAACATAAGAAGGGCTATGGTTTCACTAACGAGGAAGAGGAAAGTAAGCCCAAGGGTGATGGTATATAACAATAAGAATTAATCAACATGCATGCACTAAAGGATAGTTTCTTCTTTGATTTTATTGCATTGTGACCTATAGATATCATCTAATATAATCATTTTTTATTCCCATTGAGTTGTATTGTTAGCCTACAAAAATAACGTTAAAATGTATGAATCACCCTAAATTCATTCCTAATTTGGATATTGACTCAAGCCTCAATTGATTATTCATGGAGCATCCAAAAAGATAACCTCTTATCTTTGATAAATGTAACCATTTAGATTCACTTTGGGACTCCCTTTTCCATGTTGAGGGTATGCTACTTACACCATCTTGGCATTTGTAAAGTAGAACTAAACATTCTACTTTTTGAATTTTTGATGGGTACATTATCCTGATCACTTTTACCCAAAATCTAGCTAGAATTTAGAAGGTTGCTAGTTTTGCAATTATGAGTTATTAAGGTTGTACAAGTTGGGCATGAAAAGTTTTTTCAGGGTATTAAATCCCTTATTACATTAAAAAATGGAACTTAAGTAATGGAAATTGCAATTTAACCAGCCACTACTTGATTAGATTTTGGTGATGATTACTAGAAAATGCTTATAAAGTAGAATGTGTAGACTTCTTCATTTATAAGGGGTAATTCTTCTCAAATTTTTCATAATTTGACAATTCCCTATGAAAAATTTCCATGTGTCCTTTCTCTATACGGTATTACACCACACCACCTATCATCCATATGAAGCATTCACAATCACTTGATTGGTGGATGTTTGATGAATTGTTTCATCATTATTTCCCATTTTCGACCTACTACACTCTCCTTCTATTTCGTGCAATATGTTTGATGTTTTTTCTATTTGAATATCTAGGATTTTCACCCATTATTGGTGAATAATGGAAAATTGGGCATCCTAAAGCATTCCGAAAGTGAAAGATATAGGTGGGATTTATATTTTTCATATATAAATATTTATTTTCTATTTGCAAAATTTTTCCTTCATGGAGTTTTATTTATTTAATTTTGATGTTGTAGAAGAAAAATCATACATACAATAAACTTATGTAATTAGATGATCTGATAATCACCCTATGAGCGACCTCAGTTAAAGATTTATTAAATGAAGGTATTACAGACTCATATGTTGGTGTGTGTCAATGTTATTTAGGCAATGGATCGATCAGATTGCAAATACACAGACACTTGAAAGGGAAAACAACAGAGAAATACAGTAAGCAAATACAAGAACACAAGAAATTAATAAGGAGTTCACCCTATCCTCCAAGGCTACATCTCTGGTCCAGCTCTCAGTGGTGACCTTCTTTTATTGTGTCTTGAAGCAGAGAATTACAATGAAGGAGTTCAATATGAGTCTCCTGAAACAGATTGGATTGGTAGGGTGGTTCTTAGATTCCCCAAGACATTAGAGTACACAGACTCTTTTCCTTGCCAGATGTTTGACCTCTCTAGTCTGATAGATCCTCTCAGGGATGGCTTGAATCTCTCAAGCTCTCTGGTGCTTGACGCTGCTTTTGGTCAGCTCGGCCCTTTTGTCTTCTTTCTGCTTTTTGCTTCACTGGTTCTTCTCTTCTCTATCTTCTGTCTTTTGGTGTTCCTCTCCAGGTGTATTTTCTGTTCATTGTTCATGGCTTTAAATCCATTCGAGCTCATGGCTATTCGATTCCTCTTCCACTCCTTTAGATCACCTACTACAGCTGCGCTTGGAGTTCCCTGTCTCAGTGTCATCATCAGACTCACAAGGAGCAGCCACTTGTCCTCCTGTGAACTGTGCCAGCTTGCCTCGTCGGTTCGTTTCTTCAGTTACGTTACGGAATGAGTCATTTGCCACCGTGGCGGTTAATTTAGACTTCAAATTCTTTCATATCGTGACTTAATCCCTTGTCAATTATGTTTTCTCCATCGGGTGCGATCTCAACCATTAGATCTGGAGCCCCCATATCCAATGCCATCTGCTCGTTTCGCGTGGTTGACTTGCTCGACCATTAACGCGCTATGAGCGGCAGTTTTCTCTCTCCGCCACCTACCACGTGTCAGGTGCTGAGTGGAATCGCTCCTTTTTCGCCGAAACTGCTTACTGCCCAAGGATGCCTCCGATCAATACCGCCGGTTTTCGGAGCGCAGGTCCCGCCGTTAGCTCTTAGCCTTTTATCCCACAGTTTTCACGACTCTCATGTGACCAAGTGCTCAGGGCTTCCCCCATTTTGAGGGTTTTCTCACATCAAAAATTCCCTCTGTTTCCTAATCTGGGCCTCCAAAGGGCTAATTTCACCTCCTGTGCAGTCTCCATGGGCCTCGGTGAGTTCGCTTTGACCGAGGTCCTCATCGTTCCACACTGGCTGCTGACTGCCACTGTTTTAGAGGTGTTTTTGATCGCTATTCTAAATTCTTTGAAGTCTGTCTTGACCTGGTATAGCCATGGTTCTTTCGATTAGTCTTTATGGATCTAATTTGGATCACGACATTCCCATTGAAAAGCTTTTGGACCACCAAAAGTTAGTTTTCAAGCATTGACTAAGTGAGCGTATTACTATCTCACTTGTCCAATCTCAATCCATTTTGCATTGCTCGGCTTCGAACCTTTGAGTCCAATTCTAAGGTACTCAACATCTCCTTTGCGCGTTGTCCTCACCTTCCTGTCCAACATTGTGTCTTCCTGCAATTCATTAAGATATTCACGTAGCAGGTCATCAATAGAAGGAAATTGACTTTGCTCTTTAGGATCCTCAATTAGAGAAGGTTCAAACAATCTCAAGCAATCTGCATTTACGACTGAGTAGATGTGCATGTAAGCTGGTAGATCAAGGTGAAAAGCATTTTCACCAATATTCTCAAGTATTTTGAAGGGTCCATACCTAATAGACTTTAGCTTTTTACCTTCACCTTACATCCTGTCCTTGCTGATATACAGCCAGACCTGGTCACCAACTTTAAAATTATGCTCCATCCGATGCTTGTCATGCCTAGCCTTGTATCTGGCTTGGCTCTTTTCCAGCTGTTCCTGTACTTCCTGGTGGATCTCCTGGATTTGTTCAATGAACCTAGTTGCCTTGTCCACATCATTGTGTCCATCAAATGTGGTATATTTACCAAAGATAAAATTCGAAGGAGACCCTGGTGTGAAACCAAAATAGGTCTCAAAAGGAGATCTCTATGTGGAAGAGTGTTTTGCTTTGTTGTAAGCATGTTGCACATAACACAAATGTTCATCCCAAATATTAGGATGCTTGTAGAAATATCCTCTGAGCAACTGGATCACTATTGTGTTAACTACTTCTGTCTGGCCATCGGGTTGTGGATGAAAAGTTGTGCTTTTCTTCAGTTGGGTGTCCATCTGCTCCCACAGACCTGACCAAAACTTCCCCACAAATCAGGTGTCTCGATCAGATACAATAGAAGTGGGTAATCCAAAATGAACCCATACATGTTCAAAGAATAGTTTGGCAGTTTGTAACTACTTCTGTCTGGCCATCGATTTGTGGATTAAAAGTTGTGCTTTTCTTTAGTTGGGTGTCCATCTGCTCCCACAGACTTGACCAAAACCTCCCTACAAATCGGGTGTCTTGATCAGATACAATAGAAGTGGGCAATCCAAAATGAATCCATACATGTTCAAAGAATAGTTTGGCAGTTTGTTCAGCTGTAATATGCTTACTACAAGGTATCAAAATGCACATTTTGCTGAACCTATCCATAACCACATATAGATAATCATGAACTTTTCTAGACTTAGTCATTCCCCCAACAAAATCCATGGAAACACTTTCCCAAGGGTGAGAAGGAACTGGTAATGAAGTGAAGTGTACAAGCCTAGTTTTCTATTGCTGGGCTTGCTTTTAGCACACATAGTACACCCTCTTACATATCTAGAAATTTTCTCATTCATTTTCGGCCAATAACAAAATCTTTGCAGTTGTGCAACTGTTTTACTTACCCCAAAGTGACCTGATATTAGAGAAGTGTGTGCTTCTCTAATTATCTTTACTCTCTCTGTTTGTGGAATGCAGAGTTTCCCACAATGATATAAGAGTCGGTCGTTCACATGATAATCCAATTCTTCTACTCTTTTGCGTCGACTCAAAGTTGCATATACATCTTTAAAGTCTATATCTTGATCATATTGTTCAATGTAACTTTCATGTAGTACAGAACTATGCTTAAGTATAGTAGATGCATTTATAATGGGTCTAGATAACATGTCTGCAACTTTGTTATGTATGCCCTTTTTATATCTGATGACTAAATGAAACTGTTGTAGGAAACCTATCCATCTATAGTGTCTTTATTACTGCAACTTAGTTTTGGAATGCAAATATTGAAGTGGTTGATGATTAGTATGCATTACTGTCTCTTTACCCATTAAGTAATGTTTCCACTTTTTCACACTCTGAACTAATGCATACAATTCTTTATCATATGTAGGATAGTTAACTACTACAGGATTAGAAGTCTCAGAATGATAACATATGGTTTTATCGTGCTGTGTCAACACTACTCCCATGTCATAGTCACTGGCATCTGTTTGGATCTCAAATGGTCTTTGTAGATCAGGCAGTGCTAGTACAGGTGTTGTACTAATCTTTTCTTTCAAGGTGTCTAAGGCTTTCTGATGTTTGCCTCCACACTGAAACACCTTGTTCAATCCTATCAAACCATGTAAGGGAGCTGCAATTGAGAAAAAGTTAGAGATGAACTTCCTCCAATATTGTGCTACTCCTAAGAAGCTTATCACTTTTGTAGCAGACTTGGGTTTAGGTCAGTTTACAATGACTACCACTTTAGAGGGATCTATTTTCAATTCACCACCCCCTACTATATGACCCAAATAATTTAGATATGTTTTGCCAAATTCACATTTGGAGAGTTTAACATAAATTTTTTCTCTTTTCAAAACATCTAAGGTCTGCTTAACATGCTTAAAGTGTTCCTCCCACGTTTTACTGAAAATCAGAATGTCATCTAGATATACAATAACAAAATCATCAAGAAAAGGTCTGAGTACATAATTCATTAATCTCATGAAAGTAGTAAGGGCATTGGTTAAGCCAAAAAGAATAACCAGCCACTCATACAAATCTTGCTTTGTTTTGAAAGCAGTCTTCCATGCATCTTGCTCTGCAACTCTGACCTGATGATATCCACTGTGCAAGTCCAGCTTGGTGAAATAAACAACTTCCTTCAATTGATCTAAAAGATCATCTATGCGAGGAAGGGGATAATGATTTTTTATTGTTATCTTATTCAGTGCTCGGTAG